>JAAAYG020079673.1:3905-37826 GCA_009936455.2 Tomocerus minor | reverse complement strand
GAATGCTGCGCGGGTTTTAGTTGATGCTGCCGATTTTTAGACGAAATAATACATGACAACCTTTTGTACAGTTTTGTTCTATCTCCTATAGGGGAATTTCCACTACTTTATTATACGTTACCAGAGTTTATTATTTTATTATACATACATTACATGCAAGAAGAATAGATCTACAAAAATAAATAAAATGTTCAAGAAGGAGTCAATTACAAATATATTCTTTAAAAGCTATATGTATTAAAAATATGGATATTATAATCTATTTAGAAAATAATGCAATTCACTTTCAGGAGATTGAATAAGGGTGCTGTGTTTATACAACAGATCCAATTAGCTTTAAAATGTGGAACTTGTAAGAATAGCAGAACGCTGGCACTTAGTGATTTGAGTTTAAGATTCAGTAGGGTTGAAAGAGAAGACTGATGATTAAGAGCATATTGGGGAGCTGATGGCAAATTTGCTAATTGGGGAATGGTAAAGCCAACTATGGAAATAGGCGAAATGGGTAAGAGGAGGGAAGGAGATAGACGGACAGTTTTACTGACTGCGGGAAGGGGAGTATTGAAATGAAGAAGAAGAAGGAAGGAAGAAAAGACTTTGGTGTTAAATTACTATTAGCTTTCTGTTCCATCTCTTAGGCACAGATCTCGTTTCAGAATGCTCATCTTGTTAGACATGCTGCAAAAGTCGAAAGGAGTGAACAAAGCTGATTTTCATAGACTGTAACACATAAATAAAAATGCAAGGACGAATAGGAATGGGAAGCACAAGAGTGTTATAACGACCTATTGATTCTTTATACTACAGTTGTGCTAAAGACTGACAATACAGTAAAACAAATTATCTACATATATCCTTCCCTATACAAAACTGTCCATAATATAGTTTATTTAGTTACTAAGAACCCAGCGTGATGCTGGTACTACTGGGCATAACGAATTGGCAGTGTTTTACACTATAGCCAAAGTCTTGTGCAAGTGCATCTGTAAGTGGAGTATATATAAAATATTATTATATCTGTTGTCGTATAGAAAAGTACAAGTGCATTTTCGGTTAGTACTGTAGAGATGCATGGAGGAATTGCGAGACGCAAAGGATGCTAAATATTGATGGTAAAAGTGTGCGTAAAGATCAAATAAAGGAAAGGGTAGGAAAATATGTAAGAAGGATGAGATAAGTGAGAGGTGGCCGTAGAATAATTGTATAGCCATGTATGGCAGTGTATGTATTTATGTAGACAGTTAGTAGTTCTGTAGCTGTAGTGGTGGAAGTAGAAATCAGTGATGCAACACAGGAATTGGACCAAAGTCGAGCAAGGTTTTCCGCTGTTGGCTCTAAAAAATCTCTCGAGATTTGGATGGTTAGAAGGGAAAAGGAGAGAAGAGAGATGGATAGAGAAAAAATATGGAAAGAGGGGAAATAGCGTGACTGTTTTTCGGAGAATCAAGTAGAAAATGTTACTGGAGTGCGGAATCGCAGGACTCCGTATCCCTTGAGCACTTACGAGGAGAATGATTGATGGGTTAGGGTGGCAAAACTATCTTTGTGAATAAGAGAGACTGTGTAATTACTGTAGGAGAGGAGTAGAGCGGAGTCTCTAATACATTTTATATTGTTGTCTTGTCTCTCCTATGAATTAACTATGAGGACGACAGGATCGAAATTCTTCTCTTCACAATTAGTAGCCGCCCGGAATGTCGTTCTTCTGCACGACTCCCAGACTTCCACTTTCTTCCCATCCTTTCCCTGCAATTACTAACTATTTACTGTACATATAGTATTTAGAGGCAACTCATTATCAGCTCTGCATAATCTAATGCTCATCTCTCCACTCTTCACAATTAGCACTAACTATAGTAATAAAGACGCCAATATTTCTTTCCATGCAAAATCTAATGAGCCTCTCTATCTACGCTCGCAATGAATTCTTGGAAGTGATTAGCAAAAACAGGAGTCAGCTAGTACTTTATAATATTCTGGCTTCTTTTGTTGTTTGACATAGGCTACAGGAAAGAGAGACATAGCAAAGGAGAGAGACGCAGCTATTATTATAGATAAATTCAATTGCAACATAAATTCGACACTATGCCACCTACAGATAAATCTAGTGCTTAGTATTATTATATTTCCTATTGTTCTTTGTCCTAGTTAACAAATGCTGGTTATTGGTAACAAAGGATGAGCGTACGTTGACGTAATTCAATAACCGTTCATTTGTTTACCTTACAAAGTAATGATTCACTCAACTTTATATAATAAAATGCCACTATGTTCTGTATTTGCAAATATGTACCTTTGATATTGATATTACTAATGCATCCGACTCGGACTCCCTGTCAAACTTATATAAACAGTAATACTATCGATAATATTAATTCCTGTCCATGCAAGGATACCGAAAATTAATATAATGTGCAAGTCCTTAAGTACCTATGTACGCATCTGTCCAATCTATCCAAATAACTGTTTTTTGTCCGAGCAATAATGATATTGTGGCAAGTGAAAAGTAGAGATTACATTGTTTCGTTTGTTATCTGCTAGTTATAGGACAGATAGGGATTGTTAGTAGGGCAGAAGAAATTGAAGAGGCTTTCACTACTATTTGTTTATTCCGAGTAGTGAGTTATGGAGAAGGTTCTCTGTCTTCCTGAAGCTTCCTGCTGCACTATCCGAAATTGGATCTCCTATACTGGCACTGCAAATACGAGTAATTGACTATGAGAGTGTGTCTGGCTCTGTGGAGAGTAGCTCCAGGTAACTTCCTCCAGCTCCAGCAACGAGCCATTCCTTTTTGATAGAGGCTTTTCACTTTAGTAAATGGACGGGCATGCAGTGTCGTAGAAAGAAATAGCTCATTGAGCCTATTCATTCGAACTCACTCATAGGAAATCTCATACATTTCATTAGCACTGCCATTAGAAGAGCCTGGACAGAGCTGCTTGGCCGTAGCAGGGTACATTAAACATTAGCTGCCTACACTTATAGAGAAAGCCCCTGCCAACTCAGCTTGCAAAAGCCTCATTTGTGAAGAGCAGCAACAAATCCTTGATCGCACAGAAATCATGTCCCGTCAGCCACTAAACCAAACCAAGGGAAAAAGAGAACCACAGAGCTGATAATGAAAGAGTGCTTCTCCTCGCCAGACACTTTTCCTCAAAGGTAACCAGTGGGGAAAGTTGATCGAGTCAAAGAGAAAGCGAAAACCCACACTCTCACAACTACTTAGTGCCCAACACTAACACTTAGCTATTTTTACAACTCTACATTTGTACAGAGAGGAACAGGAGTCTCTGCTCTCGAATCATAAGCCTTCCGCCCGACAATTCCTCAAAAGGTGAAAGAGATCCATTAAATTCTTCTTGCTGTTGTTCTCCACTCTAACCTCAACTACTCCTCTCCTCAATTGCACTTGAGACTGAACTTGGAAGAAGACAAGTGGATCCTACCTCTGAATATTGATAGCTAGTACACTAGATTGCTACTGCCCCCACATCTTATCTACCATTAGACACTAACAAATTGAGCAGCTAACCTTTTTCTGGTATTACGATGTAATAACATTAGGCTGAAATAGTGCGTGGCTTAATTAACATGTTTAAAGCGTAGTGAAGAGGGAAAGTGGTCTCTGGTCTCCAGAAAACTTTCCCTGTCCAGTCGCTATTTATTATAGCGGTTGTAATTACTATCTCTGTTAGAAGAGTGGTTAGTGGCCATATGATTTAATATGCAGGAGAAAAGTGCAGGAGACAGGGAATGGAGGTGGACAGCTATTTATTTGATTGTGTGTGATGTGGGAGAGAGGAGTTTGGGGCGACGCACCTATAAACAGACTCTCCCTCTCGGCTTTTAGACATTTGGATGGATTAGTGGAGAGTGTGAGTGGTGTGGTGCTACGGACGGATAGGGCCAAGTAGCCAGGCACCTTACTTAAGTATTAGAGGCTTACGATTATTACCGGTGTGGCTTTCACTATTATTTTCTCTCGCACAAGGACGTACAATATCAATCGCTGAAAGTTGAACCATGAAATTGCTAATGCCCGTTATTTTTTGTCGAGTCGTTGATGTTGTCATGTCATGCAAAGGAGAGCGGAGGCAGGTTGGCAGGGGGAGAGGGACAAATTGGTCATTTCCTCGCAGAACCCGTTACCAGTCCAATGCAATGTCCTAATGGAAAGAGCGTAATCATCCCAGGGGTTGCCCTAATGCCACAATCTCCTGAAATTCGACTGGGCCAAATTGTTTGTAGGTACATAGGTCTAGGGAGGGACATAGACGACGCCACGGCAGCTACTCTCCTGCCTCTCGCCGCTTCTTCTCCAATTCTTCTTAAGACGACTCGACGGGAGTTAAGTGCAGTGCGTACGAGGAGATGACGAGTCGACGAAACTTGATCCCGTCCGCCCGAGCAACCCTCTCTTTCCCTCTGCCCACTTTATTACAGTTACACACTTAGAGAAATGCATTCCTCTTCCCTGCATACATGTGTCCTGTACATTTAAGCCCTGCTCTCCCTGTCTGACTGTAATATCTCACTTATTGCTACATTAGAGCTCTACTTTTTGTGCACCTTCAACTTCAACCTTCAACTCGAAGGTAATCTGCCTGACGAACCGTTTAGCGTCTCCCTGCTCCGAAAGTTGCACGGCTCTTACTCTTACTTACCATCAGCCAGTTCAGTTTCACACTAACAATCAGGGAAAAGAGGAAAAAGAAGGATAAAAGGAAATAGGTTCGAGGGAAGGAAAAGAAACAACTCGCTCCCGTCCTCCGCGTCCCCATTTCTATTTTGTTTTCTTACTTTTCTTCCAGTTATTGGCCCTGCACTTTGTGCAGTAATGATGCAAGGGAAAGAAAAGGCGAGCGACAAGAAATGCCCAATATTTCCTTCTCGTCTTAGTCTATGGGGGATTTCCCATCCATTTAGCTATACATGTGTTTCTCCGTTCTAAGCTCCGACTAGGCCCATATAAAACGATATGGAGCAGAGGGCGTCGAAATTACATACATTGATCCAGATAATGTCCCCATGGGGCACTCTGCATCCGAGGAGAACTAGTCTACCAAAAATATTCCCATTCTTTTGTTTAAATCATAAAAAATTCTATTTTCCAGCACCCTTGGATGTCTTCTCTCCTGTTCTCCCATCCAGGATAAAATTAGCTTGTTGTTACTCCTAACAGCTTCTGTCGCACTCTTTCATCAATACAATTTTTTACACACAACCTCTCCTTTTCTCCTGCACTTCATGAGTCATCACACATCAAAATATAATCACAGCACCTAGCCACAAAAATATCCAAGGATTTTATTACGAGTATTTCGAAGGCTTTTAAAATGAGTGCACTTATGAACTTGAAATGAGACATGTGAAAAAGGAAATTATCCATAAAAAATCATTTGCATTTTTATATGTTCATATGAGCATACAAATTAAGGCTTCGAATGGGCGCATTTAATGTGCTAATAAGGGTTAATCAACTCATTTTTACGACATGAATAGCATTGAATAGGATGTTACGGTGATATTTTTTATTGTTTTGGGTTTATGGTTCTTCAGAATTAATAATCATGTGCTCAACTTCTCAAGAATTTCAGTTTGAAGTCAACGATCCTAAGAAATAATGGCATAAAAATATCTACAGACTACATTAACATTCATGTAGATATTTATAATGCATGATACAAGATGCGCTGCAAATGATGAAAATTATTGATGCGGCAGATGACATGTTATATGGTTGTACGAGGCACAGTGCAAATACCCATTTAAAATTGCATAAAGTACTTACTGTACAGAACATGTTAACGTGAAAATGCAGGAGGGGAAATCAGTAGAAAAAAATAGAGATATACTACAGCCGTTGTTTGGTAATCTATGATGCATGCATTTATTCTTAACTGTGCTGGCAATTTAAAAAGTACTTACCTTCTGCTTGTACATAGGTGAATTCATGCATCATCAAAATCGTCATCCAGCCAGCCATCAGAAGAAAATGTGATGTTCATAATTCAGTGGCCCCAGCCATCACACTCATCATAGATTATTAGACGGAGCAACGAGATGAAACATCCCTTTAGTCATGTCATGAGAAAAGAAGACTTAATCTTTACTTAAGATTCTGGAAAATTGCAGCCAATCCAATAGAATGGAACATACTCCAAGAATGGTTTCCCTCTCACATCACATCACATCACATCAAGCAGATAGAGCAGTAGTATAGTGTAGGGCATGGAGAGATGCAAGTGCATTGGGCAAGAAGCAGGGAATGACCTATTTAGGAGAGCACAAGTTCTCTGCCATCCTATAAATAATTTCTACTAGCCGGCAGAAGAGGAAAGAAAGGCACAGACGAAAAAATTAGACAGATAAAATCCGAAGAAATCGTGGGAACTGACAAGAGATAATCGTCAAGTGAGACCAGCGTAGTTTGTTACGAGTTAAACGGACTCATTCAGCCAGCCACAACTACTAGCTACACTTGTACTAAGCCGTAAACATTACAACTACAACTGGCTAACTGCTGAATGATATAAACAAGTGTCACTGTTTATTAAGGATGCACTATGTACCACTATGCATAAACTTTATTAATACGACGCAAAATAATGTTATATAAAAAAACCGTGTACATATATATAGATCATATAAAGGTATAAAACTAAAGTATAGGTAATAAGCAAGTTGTCAACGGAGAATTTTGTATAGGGGGCACAAAAAATGCTTTTTTACTCTAAAGCAAAACAACTTTTTAAAAATAGAGTTTATTGTCAGTTTGGATTTTTACTATTTAGCTGTAGATGGTAGACAAGGATGAAGCAGATTTCGGAATTTTGTAGTTCACATGTAAAGGACAAAAATGTTCTGTTAATCCACTGAGTACTAATATCAGGAAGACGAATTATTAAGTTACACCTACTTTTTAAATAAGTTTCTGGTGTTACAAAAAATGAAAGTACGAAAAGTCAATGGCGATAAAATTGTCAAATGCAATTTATTTTGTTATCTGTGTCTAATGGTCATTTATATTCACCGAGTCCTTAAATATTATATTAACCGTAACAACTATTAATGAACTATTGCAGTTTGTTTTAGAAAATCCATTCGAGTGTATAAAGTAAGAAAGCAGGAATGGGAATGAAAAGAAAAGAAGGAATACTGAAGTTATGATGAAAAAGTCAAGTGTATATGTACGAAGGATGAGAGAGCAACGGTCTGGCTAAATAATAATAGTGTGTACCCAGAAAGTTTTTAAAATGAAAAAATCGTTCTTTGTTATGACTAACTTAAAGTTTGTTGCGATGAAAGAGCATTTAGCTATTTAGGGTAAGAGATGTAGTAGCATCAGGTGCAATGCGACCTACTGACAAGTTCCGTCCATCTCCCCTTCCAGCAGAGTGCAGACAGGATGATTTGAATTGAATGGGAGAACTGAGAAAGATTGTTTTTTCGTCAACCGCCCGCATCACTTGATTTACTTCTCGAACTTCTCGTCATTTTACTCGCTTATAAAAACATTTCTGCCTGTGTATTCCCTCACAACAATAAAAATACTTAGGAACAAAAGAGCTAAGGAAAAGCTGTGAGTGACTTGGAATTGTATTGTCACTATGAATAGAGCAATTCAACTCTTTCCCTTACAAATGTTTCATTCGTGACTTGTGTTAAGTTGATAATCTGTTGAAAAATTGAAATTAATGGTCAAGTCAGAGTTGCTTTTTCAGCCCTCTAACCACTAAGTACTAAAGATACATTATTACAAGTCATAGGAGTTATATTTATAAGTTCCCTATAATATATCTCCAATCCCTACTTACCTTTAATAAAATTCTTTCCAGACTTCTAGAGAATATTCCAAGTGAAAAAAACAAACCTTTTCAGAGTTTGACAAACAAGAGGTATATCTAGTGTCTTCAATTTAATATATAAGGTTCTATTGTACAAACCGTTTCAAATAAGTATGCATTTAGCCTGTATCTAAAGCACTCAACTTTTCCTCCACAATTTATCAGAAGAAGACAGTAGAATTAGAGTCCAGTAAAAAGCAGTGTAAATACACAGAGTAGGTGCAGGGGCATTTCTATCATTTCCTCGATTGCCCATTCTGTATTATATATTTCCCTGCTCTAGCCGTGCATGCTTTTTGTGTCTTATTCGCAGAGTCAGGTTAAAATTGCTACGAGACTCCCATCTCATTCTCATCCCAATCCCTTCTCTACCCTCAAACCCATTTGGATTCAACTAGCTAGGAATACGGATATATTAAGGCTATTCAGTAGTACGGCACACTGCAGAGACTGTGAGTATACATTCGGCAATAAATTCCCGTCAATTCATGTCGAATGGTTAAGCACATTGTAGTGGATGGATAAGTGAAATCATCTCGCGTACCTGCCAGAGAATGACCTTTTTCTCAAATTGATTTTTAATCGACACGACAATGGATCCCCCCCAATCTAAACTCAAAACACTTGCTATTTCACTCGGCTTGACTTGAATACAAATAGACATTTAGGGACTCCACTCCTCTTACCTCGACTCGTAAACTATGAAACTTTATAGAATGATTTTCAGAGCAGCAGCGTCATACCGCACAACACTGCAGCTCAGCAGCCGAACAAATGCGTTTTACATTACCAGAGAGAGTAGACACATTATCAGAATCTCATTTCGATCCCCCTTCCCATTATCACTTTCATAGCTCCTTTTCTATTTGCAATACTATGCATTAAAATAGGAATGAATGTAGAACATGAATTCAGGATTTAACAATATTAAGTCTAGATAACTGAATTATAACTGACAAAATTGTATGCTAATCGACAATTTATTTTTGTAAATAACTTTTAAAAAATTCAAAATATTTATCACCGATGAATGGAATCAGAGTTGAGCTATTAAGCTTTTTACAGCTAAAGTATAAATTCTATGATTACTTAGCAATTTATAGCACAACCCCATTTTTAAAAGATTTTTCCAGCTAGAAGTCAGTCAGACTTTATAAGTCTCTCAAGGAGCCGAAGTGTTAGTATGTCCATTTTGAGGTCACAATTTTTAAAGAATTCCAAGTGTGTCTTGCTACCTCAAAACAATATTTTTTCTCAAGTAAAATTCAGAATGTTTATGAAAATCGAAATTTCTCCTCAAAATGGTTCACTAATTCACAATTTCCATAGTTATGACATTTTAAGAATGGAAACATGAGACAGGATAAACATTTACAAGATAACTGAGTTAGTAGCATATAGTCATGAAATCTTTATATAATTTTGGAGGGTACTTAGATAATTTTCCCTCAAAATTCCATAATTACTCCGCTCTTTTGTAATGTACAGGGTGTGCTAGGCTATAGTTCAGCCCTTCCCGACACTAGGAGGTTCCTATTTCAACTCTATCTGTACGTTCTGGAAAAGTTCCCCCTATATTTAGTTGCATGGTGGAAGGCTTTGTTGCACTGCTACTGACTTCAATAAAATTACTTCAAAATCTCTTTGCATAAACAATGAATAAGTTTTTAGTTGCAAAAGTAGTCACGTTATGGATATAAACAACAATTGTTAAGTTAATGGCTCTATTTTCACAATTCCTCTCGCTGTTGCACTACGCACTAAACATAGATGATTGTTTCTGATTGAATGCTATATTCAAAATGTATTGTGGGTAGCTAGTCATATACTTCTGCTAGTCCGTCAAATAATTTCTACCGGAGAATTGAATTGTAATTTCACATACTCCTTCTATGTCCAATTACACAATTCGGTAGCCACACTTCTATTTGTAATTGGCGAATGAGTACGCTGCACTGAATGGACAAAGTTGCCTGTTACGTAGTTGCTGCATTAATTCAAAATGCAATTTCCTTTTCTATTCATCCCATAATAAACTTTGGGTCTTTGCCAGTCAATTGTTTTAAGAAACAGCTCCAAAATAAATGTATCATGTTGTCCCTTTTAGCTATATATATATATAATTATATTGGCAGCTATTTTGTCTGTTCTTGGTTATTTTTCCATATTAAATTCATATCATTTTGGATTTTCTGCAACTTAAATGTACATAGTGTGTAGTAGGGTCCTAAAAACAAATATTGTAACATTTTTCGAGAACACCATTAAATAGTTGCGAGAGATCCCACCTAACACATTGCAACAAATTGGAACGTTTAATAATTCGCAGTAGGTAGCTTGGCTTCTATAATACTCCAGAGGTGAATCAATATTGATAATGTAGTAAGTATTACAAGTAGAAATTTAAGTTCTTAGGCAATCAAAGATTGTCTGACATACTAAAAAAATCCCACACTACATTGACTTGTTTCAAAAATGTTTCAATACATAACCACAATAATCAGACAGAAACCTAGAATCATCGAAGACTATTACAGCTACAAGTATACTTGCCGATTCATGGCAATGATTGTATATATGTAATATTTCGAAATTGAGAATTATTGAAATATTAAGAATGAATATAATAGCCAAAAGTTATTTCTTCAATTAATAGTATACATAGCGAATATAAAATTATTTGGTAATGCTATTGTAGCCTTCTGTATATAGACAATATGAGACATGCATGACTCAGTACGCTGCCCCTATTTTTATGGAAAGTAAAGCATGTTGAATGGAAAGGACATTGACATGAGTAACTGCAAACTGGGAATTTCTCTGAATGAAAGTAAGCTGGAGCAATGTTACATTATTTCTACTCCAACTTGCTCACTGTAACTGGATGGACTGCTATGACTGCCTAATTAATGTAATTACACTCTCTGCCTTAAATTAATTCTCCATATTTTGTTGTCGAGCAATGCTTTCTGTTGCTGCAAGAGTGTAGAGTACATGCAGCAAAATTAAATTAAATTTTGATATGAGCAAATCCAAAGCTGGAATTGTGTAAGAGCCAAAATGATAGTATCAAAGCAATGTATGATACAATAGAAATTTAGCATGCAGCATGAATCGTGGTCAAAAGAGATATATCCTTTCAGCTCAGTCACCCTTTCCTTTCTTTCTTCTTTTCCATATTTGCAGAAAGCTAAAGAAACCCATTCCATCTCTCGCATTGCACTTTATGCACGAGAAGTCTATCCGATTGGCAATCGCCAACTAACCATTAGATTGACCGTGTATCCATTAGCAGGTTAACTATAGCCATGCATGATAACAGCAGCGTGTACAGTTGTTACTAATTAAGTCTGACCGACCTGAGTCCTAAAACTGATTAAATGAAATGCTTTGTCATCAGCTTCGTGAGCAGAATCGCTAAAATTGCATGCACTGCTCCTTTAAAATATTTCTTATTTAGGCAGTATATTCGTTGACTTATAATACAACATAGGAATACCAAGCCTCCTTTTACTCACGATTAATACACAACCATGTCAGAGCTTAGGATTTGGGAACCCTGGGTGACGAAGGATTTTGCAAATTTTGAGCAAAGCGCGGACGAAAAAAGCCTCTCACTCAAATATTTTAATATTTATTTGTCAGGCATTACAATGAGGTCTATAGGAAGTGGCCCGTCATCGCCACCACAACAGGCTCGTGTATTAACCATGATTACCTACTAAATTGGACAATGGATCTCAGAATTGAGACTGAAAAGAAGGAACTTCAAAGTAATGTTACCCAGCAGCGGCAATTCAACAATTCTATGAACGCTATAGGCCAACCCTCTAAAGGGGATCCGGGGATGTGAATAATTGGAAATTAATTGAACATTCTACTATACATTAGAGGTACATTAGAATTTGAGTAAACAATTCTTTGCTTTTTGTGTAACAACAAATTCATTAGGTACTTAAACTTAGAATTGCTATTTCCTTAAGGGTAATCCACAGAACAACAATATATAATGGAACTCATAAACGGCCCGGAGACCCGGTAGGATGGTTTTTTAAAACATAAGCCTTATTGCTGCCTAAAAGTAGCTTTCCCCAGCTTTTGAGAATATTTAGTTTTATGGTGTACCAAACCTCATAATTTGAACTTAGCGCTGTATATTGGTGTCCAAATTGCCTTAGAAAGGCAAAAAGGTAAAGCAAAAAGACACCTTTTGCCCATTTTGATAAGCAAAAATATATAGCAAGTTCATACCCTGCTATATATTATCCCTTATCATTGTTATAGCGGTAGATCATGGTTTTGTTGGGTAAATGTTTAATGTCCCTCTAAAAAAACTGGACCGCCCAAGCCAAAGTGGGTGGAAAAGTGGAAAATAGAGATTTAAATTCCCAGTGGAGCTTTTTTCCTTTTCTAATTGCATAACAAAATCTTTGGGCAATGGGATTCTCTGAAACAGTGAAGCTATGAAGTTGGAATTTCTTATAACCTGCATTTCAAACCAAAGAATGCAAAATTAAAAATTTCTCGTACATCTTTAGCAGTTAAGGCATAACAACCTAGTAGAAAAAATATAAAGTTTTCGTTCATTTCAACACATGATTTAATTTCGAAACTTATATTGATATGTTAGCTCATTATTTAGTTAGTTAGTGGGCGATCCAGAATATTTTGAAGCTGGTAAAAAAACTAAGTTGAATTTATTGCATGCGGCTTTTTTGTTTCCTCTTCCGAATGACTGTAACTAATGTAAGCATAGCTATCTAACTACCTACAGCAGCAAACGGGGCTGAATTATGAAGATTGTTTGCGGCCAAGCATTTTGGTGAATATAAACTGTTACTCTTCACCTGTGTCCACTCGACTGTCCACTATATATTATGGTAGTTTGTAATGTCAGAGGCAAGTAGGCAGGTTGGCTTTTCGAAGACATTACCATTAACTATCAGGATCGAAAAGCTTTTTCATGCCTTCAGTTAGAAGCTGAGTAGGTCCAAAAGTCCGACGAGTCTACTTTTTATTTCCTCTCCGCGACTTCTTGCATGTCAACTGGAACAGCATTCATCGAGAACTCGGAAACTGCTTTTGTTTAGAGGCTTCTTCATGTCATATAAATATATGCTCCCTGAGTGTGTGCAAAGCGGATACAACTCATACTTGCAATCTATTCCTAAATACTCTCTCTCTCCCAACAGAGTTCAAACTAAAAGCCACTTGTCCCGCATTAGAACTCAGCAAACCAAACTGAAACAGACGCTTTTTTTCAGCTACAGTTTCACTAATCACTGATTCCGGTTTTTTTCAGGCTCTAATATTTTCACGACGTTGTTGTCCACCCAAAAACACAAACGTAAACCTATGCGGATTTTAGACTTAATTTTTAAGATTGTTTCTAGCAATGATCAGTGATGATTTGGAAGCTTGCTTTACAGCCATAAAGACAATTGGGTAGTAGTACATATGCGAATTACGAAGGTATACATGAAAATTCCAATTGTTATATATGCAAATTCCGAATCCGAAAATGTTCATTATATATGAAATTTTAAATTCACAAAATTCAAATACATTCACAAAACCCAAGCAAATTCACAAAAATCAAGCATTTGGCCAAAAAATGTGCTGCTGCTCTCCAACACAATTTACTTGCACAGCTAATTGAGTATAAATATTAAAATGTATGTTGCATCTCAATTGAGTATATAGTTAATTGTTATTGTGAGTCGTTTTACTTGTATTAGTCAGAAATGGAATTAATTTCGCGATGTGAGTCAATTCAGTCAATACATATTAATTCCCAAGTTTTTTTTTGGTAGAGTTTACCAATGAGTATTGCCTCTCATTACTAATGTACTGTGCACTGACTGGTTACGAAAATAGTCAGCAGCTTCAGTTTTTATCCGGTTTCGACTAATTGTCGTTTACGTTGAATGCGGGTTCTTTAACCAGAAATTCCCAGCTCTACTGGATATCCATTCCTTCAGACTATGCATCTAGACATTAGTCCCTGCTTCACTAAAATATTGCTATAGATTGCAAGAAGAGCCAGTATTATATTTATGGCATGGACACCCAGTCCATCATAACTACGACTACAATATATCTAGATCACTGTTGAATATTCCATATTATTAATAGAAGTACTTACTTAGAAAAGCAACCACTACACTACATAGAAGCTATGCCATTATATATTTCACTAGCGTATGGATCGTATTAAATGTGGCATAAAATCGTGGGATTGCAAAAGAAGACGGATTATTTACTCTGTAGGTACCTTTCAAACTTTAAAGTACAATACGTATATCCATTATAATCGGGTGTCTTTCCTTTCAAAAACTTTTCTAAAGATTTGGTTCGCATTATAATCCGTTATTTACAGTTATTTGTTGACACTCATTTTACTTATGTTAGTACCCTACGCAGAAACGTAATTATCAGATGATTACCTAGTACCAAGTGATTTAGTTATGATATCAATAACTAAGGAACGGATTGATATAAATCTCTCAAACTAAGTGCATGAAAACGGAACATCAAACCTCATCCTTCGAAGAAATCGAAGTATGTAATGACGATGACAGAAAGTCTACTACTAGTGAGTAGTTGCCCGCTACTGTACCTACAAGCGTATCAGTGGGCACCTGAGAATATTTTTCCTTTTTAATAAGAGCAAATAACATTTGTCCAAGGGCCGAGCGTGCAGGGAGTGTAATTGATATATCAAACTAACATCAGTCTCATTTGACCTTGTTATGACACAAAATTGATTTTTAGAAGTTTGCCAAATACGTTTCATTCTATATAATGGTCTCATACTACATTGGCATTGCAAAGTCTTAAACAGTGTTAATTTTCCAAAGAAATGCCCTTAATTTAGCGTAGCATCAGTGCGAGAATGCCCATTTTCTATTTCAAGCTGTCAAAGCAATCGCTAAGAAACTACTTCAGTTGCTAGTCATTTAATAGGGAAGGGAACTGAATAGGAAGATCGTAATAGGCAAAGCTATGGACGACAAGGCGAATGCGAAAGGAAAGATGTGACACCATCACAAATTCTGTCGTGAAAGAGAACTCGAATAAATACTCAGGCTCAAAGTCAGCAAATCAAAGTCAAGTAAAGATTTAAGAAAAGTTGCCGTCATCTTTGCATTTATATAGGTAACACGTGTAAAGGAGCTGTGCCTTCAGGTCCTTTTGTCGACTCAAGAGATCAGATTCTTCAACTTGAATTCTTTTCTATTGAATTTTCCATTGCTTGGCACACATACACAGATCGCAACTAAACTAAACTACCTACTTCCCAAAGTCACTCATTGTCAGGAGTTGGCTATCTCTCAGATCGGATCATGCAATGCAACAATGCAATGCACGCAGATTCTGTCAGACAAATAAAGCAACAATAGACATTTACTAATAGTCCCTTGCTGCAGCTAACTATTTAGTGCTTGTTCAATACACTTAAACCAGTTTTATATCAGCATTACTTACTTATCTTGGAAAACTACATCGGTTATTATAAAGCGGTTTTTCGTTGAGATTATAGCAAAGGAAGAACACCTAATTCTACTACAAACAAAGAAAAATATAAAATATATAAAATATCTTAGTAAAACGACACAGTACCTGTAATTACTTAAGTATCGTAATTGTAACATTGACTAGAGTTATAAATTAAATATTCAACTACAGGGCGTACAATCAGAAAAAGCCCACTACCTCCACCGCCTTTCCCACAATTGTTGGATCCCGGAATCTTCGCAACTAAATTTTCACAACCAAGAGTAGTGACGCTTCGCAACCAGATAGTGAATCTTTACAACCAGAGAGTGAATCTTTACAACCAGAGAGTGAAATCACTATTTCCAAATTTTTACCTAACCTAATCTAAAAAAATCAATTAAACTCCCATTTCGGCCATCTAAGAGTACATATCCGTCACTAAACCTAATTGTAGAGCTTCACACTCTGATTTTAAAGATTCACTCTTTGGTTTTAAAGATTCATTCTCTGGTTGTGAAGATATTCACTCTCTGGTTGTGAAGATATCCACTCTCTGGTTGTGAAGATATTCACTCTCTGGTTGTGAAGATTCACTCTCTGGTTGTGAAGATTCACTCTCTGGTTGTGACGATTCACTACCCATCGTTGTGAAGATTTAGTTGTGAGTATTCCATATACCGAATTGTTAACATGAAGCCATTATAGCCTATTTGTACAAAATCATTTTGCACATTGCACATCTAATGAGACTTATGACATCAAATCAAAAGATGTGTAAAAAACCCACTTAAAAACCAGCTAGTGAAACCGCATAAAAACTGGCCAGAAAACCCACATTAAAACACTCGAGAAAGCCCTCATAAAAACTCACACGAAAACCGGCAAAAAAACCGAGATAAAACCCGCAAGAAAACCGGCAAAAAAACCGTGATAAACCCGCGAGAATACTGGCAAAAAACCGGGATAAAACCCGCGAGAAAAAAGGCAAAAAACCGGGATAAAACCCGCAAGAAAACCAGCAAAAAAATTGTGATAAAACCCGGTAGAAAACCCCCGTTAATACCTGCGTGAACATACGAATGAAAACCCGCATAAAACCCGCATAAAAACCTGTGTGAACACCCGGGTTATTCCCCGTGATAACCAATGTATACCAATACGTAGCTATTGTGTAGTGAACCTACTACCAAAGGCGAGATCCAAAGATTTGTATCTGCATTGTATCCATTGTAGGTAGCTGAGTCCTTGATTCTATATAGTTGATGGATGTGTCAGTTATTGCATTGAAGTAATACTGATTAAGCGAATAAAAATGAGTCAATAGTGAATATTATTGGTCTATTCTCTTCCGATATGTAGCAACAGACGTTTAGCTGGAGGCAATTATATTTTTTATCCTTTTTTGCTTGTCTAGTAATAGATGCATTGTATAAGGAAAGCTGCCACCGAATCATTTTCAGCTTGCTCGATTTGAATTAGAAATGCTGTGGGTATGCAATTGATAAATTCATTCAGTTTCCTTAGCTTATTTGTATGTAGGTGTGTCTTAAACAGCTACCGCACTACCATTCCCGTCCTCTAATCTCTGCACTAAATACTAATGATATTGAATTTGCATTCAAACCAGTAACTCTGTAATCAGCTTTCGGAATTAAGCTATACAGGTCCAATAGCTACAAAAAATTCAATTATCAAGATTATCATTTATATGCAAAGGAAGCTTAATTTTAAAACACCAATCCTCTTTTATTTATTTAAAATGCATTTTCAATAATAATATATTAGTGACTCATTTTGCTAACCAAGCAGGCCTTACTTTTGCAAATCAATAACTTCCGTACTACAATAAGCGTCTCGGTACAATTTTGAGATGCTAATATCAAAGAGGAAGGAATTGATTCTCTGTCCATGCAGAATTCACTCGCGTTGCTTACATAATACATAATTATAAATTTTTCTGCTTTGTAAAGCTTTCTTTATTCCGGTGTATTTTCGAGCATTTACCCAAAAATATTGTACTGTGTCAGGAGAAAATGACTGAGAAATAATATTTTCATAAACAATTCTGGGCCGCTATTAGTATGAATTTGCAATAAAATGAGTAAATGTGGAATTCCTTCGCAACCGCATAATATTGCTAGAAATGACGCACGGCATCACTTAATATGCACATGTCATAAACGATCAAATATTCCGTAGCAACAGAATCCTTTACTACCTTGAAACAATATACAACTGCAGGTTAGCTAGTTCTTCTGGTGGCCAATGCTATTTACTTGAGCTTAAAGAAGTAGGGGTTATGTTACCTGTGATGCGAAGGAGAGGAAGAAAAAACTTTCAAAGGTTTAAAGCAATTGCTCATGAGGAGCTTGATATTCTTTTACGCTTCCATGAACGAAACAAAACCCTAAATGGTCCATTTTGCTATGTAGTAAAATAGGATGAGTGGTTTTGTCTTCGGAAGAGAATTTCTCCCCAATTCTCCGAGTTTAATACAGTTTTACTTATCTGCTTATTCTACTTACTATAAGAGTGGCAGACGCAGTTTTGAGCTTCATGAATATTTGAGGACCCAAATAAACAAACAATGTACAACCCTTCCTTACTTTCCTTCCTTACTTTCCTTCCTTACTTTCCCTCAGTCCTCGAATATTTGAAAACTTGCAAGCCACTTTCACATTTCATTTCATAGCTAAAGACCTAACAAGTCCAATCTTAGCTCAATGATTCTGCAGCCATTATAGAATAAATAAAATTCTAAATAATCAAAAACAAAATTACTAATAACGTATTTTTTTGCAGATAATTGGATTTGTTATCCAAATTGGAATTGAAATACAAGAGACTGTTTCTTTGTTTTCTTGAACTGTTGTTTTCAATATTGGAATAATGCTTTGTGCAAATAAAAAATCAGTCAATCTCCCTGTCTATCTGTTTGTCAACAGAAAACTGTTCTAGTTTGGATCTCAGAAACAGATTAGTATAGAACATACATTTTTATAAAAAAAAATTGAGTCTGCAAAAGCGTCAAGTATATATTTCTTTTGTATGAAAAGATTCGCAAAGAGGGAAAATTTCCATTTTTAATATTTAATTTAATATTGATAGAATTGCAGAATGATATGTACTATATCAAATCCCAATAGTCCTAATTTTATAATTCTAGCGCTTCAACAAAATTATGATGCAGAATTCAAAGAATTTCACATCAAAATATAAGGAGGTTTAATATATCATTATTATTAGACTAACTCTTGTGATTATGTTAAAGATATCGTTGCATTAAACATGTAAATCTGGGACCTAAACTTTAACGCAAAGGTTGTGACGTCATGCTAATGATAAAAATTACTTTACTGGAAGGAATCGTAATTTGCAGATCACATTCTGGTGGAATGTTTTCTCTCATTTTCACGGTTTAGCCTGATTTTTTGCATAACTTACAGAGCCAAGTCCTCGGTTTATTAGACGTAAAAGTAAAAGTCAATGTACAGTAAGTACTAAAGTTGGAGACAGCATTTACGAAGGCTCTTCTGCTTTTCCGGTGGAGTCATTTGTCACCATCGGCAATGCACTTTGCTTAAGTAACAAATATAAATTTTCTATTGAAAATGGCAATGCTCGCTTCTGCTTGCTTTCCCTGAAAAAATTATGTCCTAATTGGCAGTAGGAAAATTCTAGGAAGGTAGCTATTTATTCTGGTCAACTTGATCCACGTAGCAAACATGTATGGTTTGTTGGGTACGGCAGTAGTGTAATTATTAGTTGCTAATTATTTGCTCTGTGCCAGTGGATTATCAGTAATTACCACTGTGGGCTGTGTATTGTTTGAATAACATGCAATAATACAAGACTGGACAAGTGGGAAGATATGTGAGTACCTTATACTACATATTTACTCAAACCAACTCGTTTGCTAATTTAATCATGCGTGTAATCACGAACAAGTAAAAACTCACACACACAGACACAGCTTGTTATTCAATAGAACGTTGTGGAAAATATAGGGGAAAAGTATGTGCTTTATATTTAATGCCTGTATACACAGCCATAACATGAGCATGAGCATTGGTGACGTCCTTGTAGATTGTTTGCATTTTGCATAATGAGCAACCAAACATGATAAACAAGTAATAGTAAACTGAAGTAGCTAAAAACGATGTTCAATATTTTCAAGCTTTATTACTACATTATTTGATTCCATGGAAGTAAACACAAACATTCTCAAATATTTAAACATAGATCAAGTTCTGCTTGTGCTATCAGGTTCTGTTTCTATTTGTAAAATTCTATTTGTTTCAACCATAATAAAGCGCTGAACTTTGGAGATATCGAGAAAACGATAATTTATTTGATAATTCCCATTTAGAGGAAGCTATCTACTAAGCTAATTGCATTTAAATATAGGATTGTAAGTGGGATTGTTGTCTTGTTTATGTTTAATGCTTATTTTATGACAAAGGCCGGTGTTTATTAGAAAGGGGAGTTAAAGTGGAGATAGACTAAGATTTCATTTCGTCTAGAGGAATGTTTCGTTGTAGTTTGTATCCGTAGCTAAGTTAAGTAGGTTATAGATGTATCTGAGTTTTCTGGTCTCCCCCGCTGCCATTGCATTTCATTTTACTGATTCTTGTGTGTAGCTCGTTGTTTGAGAAGACAAGACAAGATTGCGGTTTCCCTTTTCTCTTTGAATGGCTTTAGTCTATCCCTGCTCCGACATCTAAGATCATAGTGGAGCATGGGAGCTGTGAGCACCTAGCTACTCGTGTATTATAGATATCCGTGTATAGTGGAGTGTGCGAGTAGGCCATGCGAAAATATCTTGGAGTTGATTTGACTTTGTCGTAAAATTATTACGTCCTGTCTGTTCTCGTCGCGTCGGGCGGGATTCCCAAGCCCAGCTAAAGTGATATGTAAGTCTGTCGCTTTCTGGCTTTCGAGGAAAATACAGGAAATAGAGTTGGTTAGATTTAGTAAACGTTGATGCGAACTTGTGAGCATTGGGATTGTTTGCATTGTGTAGAACAAGGAGAGAGCAAAGAAAAGCATTAAGTCCCGCATATTGGCTGGACACCGAGAGGCACGCACACTACACAACACAACATCCCAGACTCCTTATTCCTCTCTAATAATGCCATTATATCTTTTAGGACTATATTTAGTTTTATTTTGTGTGCTGCCAAGACGTTCTTGTCTCTCCTTTTCCTTCAGAACCACTACACAAATATTGTCTATCTCCATCTCCACGTATATAGGAAGACGTGTTAATGCTTTATAGTGGATGTAGTGGGTTAAAAGTGATAAATATATTTAGGGGTTCGTGGTGTTAGAGACTTAGAATATGAGATGACATAGGTAAACAGTGACTCACTCTCAAAAACATTACTTCACTTAATAGAAGGCAATAGAGCTAGCTATCAGATCCCGGAGGAGAAGAGGAGGATGAGTATAGCGTGAGATGCAGTCAGCTAGGAAAATGCTCCAGTAGGTAATGATATTTGTAGCATCTGTGAGAGTTGGGAGGTGAGCTTTATGGTAGTCAGTGAGGAAAGGGAGCTTTGGAGTGGACTGAGCTAAAGAGCTCGACTCAAATCTCAATGTGAAATAATGAGGCGTGTGGAGAGACGAACTAGAAGAGATGAGGTGTGCACGGGCATTTCATTTTTTCTCGAGATGGTTATGGGCATCCTGCTGGAGAGAGAGAGAGAGAGAAGTTATCATGAAGAGCTATCAAAATTTTGTTTAACACGGGAAATCGTGAGGGACAAATAAAAGTATGTAGCTACTTGCGTAGCAGTGAGGGAGCTCCAGTTTCCGCCGTGAAGGAAATCGTAAATGAAAAATTTGGGGCTGATATTTACAAGCTCTAAAATCCTTTCTTTATGAGAGACTGACTTTGCCGTTTTCGTCTTAGCTTTTATTACCTCCTCTTATAGTGGGACATTGTGGCTGTGCTATAGACATCTACAGAGACGCTAGTCTATTACTAAAGCTCTACTTACTGTCATTGTGTCATATCATATCATGTTGTCATGTCTCTGTACCTACTGCTTCATCTCAACTAAACTCCAGTTACTGCACTCAATTCATGTTATGTTGTCAACTGGGTAAAACATAATCCAAAGATCTATGCTCTTACCTATTTACTTACTTAGCCTGAGCTCTGCTCTTCTGTCTGTGCATGTTGTTGGGAAAGAGCATTCTATTTACCATTCTTGACTGTAATATTCTAAATGTCTACTTTTCGAGTCGTGCATTGTTGTGCGAGATGAGAAAAAGAGTCGGAGAGCCAAGTCATGGCTCACACTGAATCTCCATGGCTATTTTTTAAAGTACATTTAATGTTCTTCGCATAGTTTGCAATCACTCAGGTTTTTATGGCCTCTCTGACTCTCTTAAAAAACTGGGCACCATGTGCCAGATTCATAAGGTCAAATCCTTTCTAATGACTCGTGCATGTTCTATGGAGATATTATACGAGTCTACTCCGATTTTTTCCTTTCAAATTCACCTTTGAACAGAAATCGACAAACAAGGAGTGTAGAACAGTAAAAATGGAAAGGCATATGAGTACAGGATGCTCTCCCTCTCTCTCTCTCTCTATTAATAATAATCACTCTTAGGTATAAATAAAAGACATTACTTACTATTCCTCTCTTGCAACCAATGAATTTCATAAAAGCATAGCTACTTGATCTAACTTTTAATTAAAATCTTCATTCTCATTTGGTCAATGACACTTTGGAAATGAGTTTAAAATTACTAGGATTAGTGGGCACTATCTACAACGCTGGCTCTTCCTGTCCTAACATTTTCTAGTTGTCGAAAATTGAATTTCAATGTTATCTAAGTTTCCAATCTTGACTGGCACTTATTTTCATCAGAGGGCTAGAGCCCAAACTATTATTGCAGTGCTCAAAGAGCGATGTTCCGGGCTGTGACTCCAAATTTGATTCAAATGGAAACAATCACCTAAGCATTGTATGATATAGTTTGCAAGAAAAGAGTTAAAGGAATGAACCTCGCCCCTATTCACTCACTTATGTTGCAGAGTTGTTACCGAGTACATAGATATGCAAGTTCTATGCACTAATACACTTAAATTTATTATTCCCATAGTTAACCCTGGTTTTCTGACTAAGCTTGGGGATAGAGAGAGAGAGAGAGAGAGAGAAAGAGAATCGGGATGAGGACAGAGCCAGAAATGAGAGAGAGAGAGAGAGAGAGGCTTGTTTGTGAGACAATAGAATGCATATGCATATGTAGAGAGAGGCCGTATATTATGACGGTCGAGTATGTGTGACGTTGCTAGTCAAGCTATGTCAAATCTATGGTAGACATAAGTACATTTGAGGAAGATGCAGGCACTCATGTATGCAAGAAGAGCCATAAATATGCATGGAATATAAAACGAGGCACAAAAGTCATTTCCTACCAACTTTTAACGCAGTTATGTCATGTAGTACGTTACATTTACAATTGCTTTTTAAGTACTCCATTCGAACTGAAATACGTTGACGTTGATTGCACAGAGAATAGAGTTTATAAAAATATTCAACAATAGCCGAGGAGAGAGATAGGTAGGAAGAGCAAGGGAAGAGCGACACTAATCAAAAAGTTGAGTGTATGAGGGATGCGATGGTCAGACTCGCAACGAGCCAGACAGACTCACATACGCCAGACCCAAATACATATATACATAGCCTGACTCGTCTTCTGCATCTTCCACTACTAAAGTCAATAAAATTTCAAATAAATGGCCATTTATGGAAGCTACAAACGATTGAAACTTTTCAAGAGTACTTACAGATAGTAGAGAGACTATCTGCCGCAGTTCCCTCTCTCTCTCTACACAAAATAAATACATTCCCTTCTTTCTGTTCTACAAAGTAAGTCCTCTTGTACGAGTTCGTCTTTAGCAAAATGCAACTATGACTATGACCTATTCCTCGTTTCCCAGTCATATCTCTAGACTACTGTGCCCCAATTTCCTTCACATATGCACACTGTGCACTATTTCGCAGCAGACACATATCCTCCTGCATTGCATTATTATTGTATACGTCCATAGCTTTGGATTATTATGCCCTGCACAGAGCTATATACAGTCAAGAATAAAAGAGCTCAAAGTACGTAATGTAGGTAAGTGTAGTTAGACTGTCGTATCGTAGTTAATACGGACGGCTGTAGCTTCTCTGACTTTTACGAGTGCACAGTCGGCTAAGAATGAATCCAGCTCCGTTTTCTGTCTGATCACATTAACGGACTCTTTTCAAGCATTTGCTTGTTTCAAATGCTCTAAATGTTATATAAGTGAGGTCATTCTCTATGGGATAGATTTAGATTGAGTTGAGTTTTTAGTCGAGAGTAGTTGAAAAGAATCGGGAGTTGAGTGAGTGAGACTGCTGACTGAACTCAGTTGAGGAAAGAAAAGAAAATGACTGCAGGAGGTCCAAGGAGAGAGAGAGAGCGCGAGAGAATCCAGAGCAGTTCAGGGCATTTCGGTGGTTTGCTCCTCGCTTCCTCAATGACGAGTCCTGAACGGAACTGCTACTACAACTCCAATCTCCGATTTCACAGACAGAATAATATGTCACAACATGGACAGTGAGGAAGAAAGGTTCTGATTGTCTTGTCGATCCGTTCCTTGCTTTTCTCAGATAGTTTCGTGGAGCGATGTGGTTGAGTTGAGGTCTCTTCTCCACCCATTCATCCTTCCAATTCAAAAAAGAATTCTTTAAAGGAATTGTCCTTTAAAGAAGGAATGCTTTTCTATTGTCAACTTTTTTCTCAACTCCTCTCCTCTTACTCCATTGTGTATTACTTAACAACACACAGACTCACTCATTTCATCCCGCACAACTGCTCCATTCGCTTTACACACGCAAACACATAGTGAGTGAGGAGTAGTCCCACTTGCAGTAGCCATTCAACTCACTGACGATTTCTAATAGGAACTTAATGTATCACTATGTTATCCTTCCTCAAACACACCACTAAATATAGAGACATACACAGAGACACAAACTCAGCTCTTCCCAAATCCAGCTAAACTCAATCCCAACCTTTCCCTATCTTTTCTTCAACGATTATATTCTCATGTCTGTTTCTACCGAAGGGACATTTCAAGTGACAGAATCACTGTTCTTCTTTCAATACTCCATTATTCCCACTACATACATACACAGAAACATACACAGCGAGCAAACACAAATAATATATAGACTCTCACAGTCACATCACATTCACAATGCCCGTCATTACAGAGAGAGAGAGAGAGAGAGGCTAGCATAAACCATCGCCGTCCAATGTCAACTCCACATCAACATGAGAAATCTCTTGTTAAGGAAATGCTCGTCCTATTTTACAGCACGGACTTTTGTAAACACAGATACATAAGTACTCACTATCTTTATCGTCGGAATATACAATCCCTTAGTGCCCGCACAACTGAGCCAAACTCCTCCGGAATCAATAATGTCCTCTCACATCCTTTTCCACTTACGTAATAGATACATCTACTCCGAAAGAACTCTATGCTGATAATATATTCTCCTTGATGCACTATAACTTTCTAGCACTGTAAATTGATAAGTGAAAGTCAAACTTGCATATCTATTGCATGGCAATCAGTCTCGCTCGCTATTTCCTTTAAGCCATCACGATCACGTAGTCGTAAAATATGGAGGAGGATAGTGTGCATTTTCTACGGCTGTTAAAAATAAAACATGTTTGGTTTATCTAAATGTAATGTGGAGAGTTAAGGGGAAGGACTCTTTCAATCCTTACAGCAATTGTGACTAATGTTTATTATTCCATGAATGCGTGTTTACAATATTTCATGCTTTAACAAATATTGACACCTTTTAAAAGTTCTTTATTAGAGTCGGACTATAATAGTGTAGATGCAATAGAGAGGATTTTCTAAATGTGGTTCAGTGTAGATTGTGGGACTTGCTCTGTTGAAAAATAAATCTGCAGATG
Organism: Tomocerus minor; assembly: GCA_009936455.2. Taxonomy (NCBI): domain Eukaryota; kingdom Metazoa; phylum Arthropoda; class Collembola; order Entomobryomorpha; family Tomoceridae; genus Tomocerus; species Tomocerus minor. Next base: position 12,495 of record JAAAYG020079673.1, on the reverse strand, counting down.
TATAATCATGGTTGGATTAGCCAGAACAAAAAGGCTTATCGTTTATTTTATAGTTTATCTGAATGTAGCCGCAAACAAAGCTGTTTGTAATGTACAGGCTAGTAGATCCTGATCCGATTCTGAAATGGTGTTAGTACATGCACTCGGCTCTGGAAAGATCAATCTCCGTCCCTCCCTAATCTTTCTCATGTTCTAATTGTGTTGCAGTCAGAGATTGTGTTGAGAGAGAGAGAGACTTTCAGTTCATGATATCAGAGAAAAGCGTCTCAATAATCCCAAATCCGCATTAGGCGACTGTTACATGGAAGATTGACATTGGAATAGTGGACTTTGACCGTAAATGTACTGACTTGTGTGTGGGGAGAAATGGGACATAGAATGGATCTCTCATGCACTCCGTATTTAGTTGAATGCGATTTGATAGTTGTCTTTGTATAGTCGGAGTACAGTACAAGCGGGTTCTGTATATGGCATAATGGAGGATCTCATGTAACAATGCAGTCTACGAAATGTCGCTTGGTTGCCTATTATGATTAGGACTGGGGATAATATTTTATTTTGTCACCTTAGTCTTTCCTGCGGTTTCTCTTCATTCGCCATCCTTCCATTTAACCATTTTCTGGGTTAACTGAACGCTGTAACCCTTTGGCTCCGCTCTGAGAGAAAAATTTGTTTGCTATGTGAGAAAGTCTTAGAATGTGCATTAGCCTGACGGCTGTGGTCACGGGCTCTATTCCATTGGACTCCTTATTGCACCAACTGTACACAAGTGCAGACATAACAGTGAAATAGTAAAATTGCGATAATTAAATGGATAAACATGCTGTTGCTATATATTATACTTATTACTGGATTAGGACATAATATTGTTTCTCTAATGCACTGTTACACAAGCAGCATCCATCCTCGGCACAGGATTTTCCATGTACCTACAATCTGCTACACTTTAGCAAGCTGAAAATTCACCAAAGAGAATCCCCCTGTAACGAATGCATGAAGTATGAAGTGAAAAGAGCCACTCTTTGATCTTGCAGCTGACTACATTGCATCCTTCTGTGTAGTGTAGATGATACACTTTATCGTAAAGCTAACCCTAAGACTTGAGAATTAAGCCAGCTTATGCTGCAAACAAACGATCTACTTACTTAAAAAGCTAAACAACACCTCCTAACTACTATCTCTTCTAGCCATTTATATCCACATTAAAGCAAAGAGTTACAAGTTGCAACTTCCTCCATATATACTCTCTTTCCCTACGAAAACAAAACTACTTACGTACAAACATTCACATGTACAGACAGGCATTCGTTAAAGAACTAATTTTAGCACGTGCTGTGAAAGCTGCAAAGAAATTTTTAATATTCAGATTTCCCATCATTACATGTAGTGTCAGTCAGTCCACCAAGGAAAAGGTTCATAATAGAAAATAGGCAGAGGAATGGGCTAAATGCAGCTCTAAATATGCAATTAGTTAGATAATATGCATATGTGTGTCTCTGCATAGAGGAAAGGAAAGGGAAACTCATGTGTATCTGATGTGGTGTAGATAAATATATGCAGACAGGACATTGACAGTGAGAAAGGCGAGTGATTGAATGGAGTTGGCTGGCACGTTTGTTACGTATGCATATTTTTGAGCCAGATGTGGGCATCGCCGCATCCTTCAAGTACGTAATTATCGGCTTTGATGTTGCACTGAGAAGGCACAGATTGAAATACGTGACAGAGCCTGACATTGTTATGAAGACAGTGGTTATTGTGGCGGAAGTCTATTTTGGTGCTTCTAAAAAAGCGTCGACTACTAATTTGACCCCTGCACTTGCCTTTGCCACTATCTGTGGACAATGAGAGCGTAATGAAGATCGAATGTGTCTATTTCAGTTCCCTGCTACTTATTCACTCAGATGAGCAAACAAGGAGCCTCGATGATATTACTTCCCTCCCCATCATCAGAGCAGCATCTACTACTACTGCTGTGTGTCTACTCCACACTATTAGTTAATATTATGGAGGTTGGTATTTAGAGGAGATGTGGGTCTGAGTGTGAGATGCATTGCACGCACTTCTCCCCGTCCATGTGCACTGCCCTCCTCAATCCACGCAGCTATCCCAAACGAAGTCGATATCCCATTGTCATGCAATTTCCTGCAGGAGTAGATCTGGGGAGTCATCCCAATGAATCACTTGGGACACACCTTGCTTAGCGCTCACTTTCTTGAAACATTGCGTTCGGATCATGTTTTTTCTTGTGCACAACAAAGAAGCCATAACAAAGTAACAGCTCAACTAAAAGGAAAGATATATGTATATATGAAGGTAGTCAGAGTAGGAAATAGTAGTCTTCATCCTCACCGTGCATTGCAACCAGCAACTCTTCTGATATCATGTCATAGTGCACACGGAGCCTAAGTGGAGATGTAATGTAGCTAACTACCTTCCCTCTCCGACTTTTAAAGATATGCAATCTCCTCCGGCCTTTACACTTTCCGTTGGCTTAGGGCTTCTTTATGCACTCTGCCATAACAAAGGAGACAGACAAGTTAACTGCAGTGCATTACTATGTATATCTATAGATCACATTACTCTCGGATGCAGGGAGTAGTAGTGGAAGTAGGAGTCGTGGGCTTTGTAGCCTGGAAGGTGACTGCCTGGGAATATGTGGGTAACTACTTTATAACAAGAGGAGGACAATGTATGTGTGCATGAGGGTACTTATATTAATATGTTAGGAATACAAGCACTAATACTCTGCACGGCTATATTATTATTATTCCGAGGGAGCATCTTTAGTAAATGCTGTGCATGGAAAACACGAAAGCACGCAGTGTACTGGTTAGGCAGATCCGACGTCTTCTTAATACTTCTCCGTAAAAGTATTTTATGGGAGACATCACTACATTACGTTAGAATACAGAGAGGAGGAGAGAGTAGCGAGACAAACAAGACACACACACACAACACAAGTGCATAAAATAGAGGTAGCCATTCCAGAAGGTATCTTCCTTCCCACACATACATACATAGTACATATACATAGAATACTACCCAGGCAGGCAGCCTCTTTTACTTACAGAGACATCATGAACATGAACCAGACCAACAACGGGCATTTTCTTTCCCAACTTTCCTCTGTTTACTCCATTTCCATTTCCATGTCTTGTAAATGACATTGCATTACACTTTTGTTTTCTAATGTGGAGTCGTAGCACACTTTCCTCTCTCTCTCTCTCTCTCTCTCTCTCTCTCTCTCTCTCTCCTCCCATTTCATAGACGAAACAAAACAGCATAGATTGCATTGGGAGACTTAGCCTAGCTATCAAACTCTACTTACTTATCTGACACAAATATTCCGCCTTTCCTTTACATCCGTCCTTTCAATTTCAACTGGAGTTTCTAAAGGGAACCTATTTATATATATTTATAGAGAGAGAGAGAGAGAGGGAGAGTACGAGGAAGATGGGCAGGCTCTCTCTCTCTCTATGAATAGAAACACATATTATGCATTAGATTAAATCCCAATATGCAGGATAAACAAGTGGATGGAGAGTAGAAAAGGAATTTGGCGGAGAGTATATCCTGGTATATTACAAGGAAATAGAGATGTGCTTGCTGGTATTTATAATAATAAATGTTATAAATCTGTGATGCAAATAGAGCTAATATGTTATGCAGATATTATATTGTATGGAGCTATAGGTATAGAGGGCAGCCTGGGAATGTGGGGAAATGGAGGCAGTGCAATGGAAGTGCAATGGCAGAGGAGGAAGTCGGGAATTAAATGAAGAAAGGAAGCAAGGAAACCGAAGTCGGAATGAAGGATGAAGATTTCGATTTGCCAGTGTAGAATCCCCATCCCAGGAGAGAGCAGAGGGCTGAGACCTCATAATATAAAAGTTAAGCGTGTTTCTGTTTGATATCCGACTGTTTTCCCTCATATCAATCTTTGACAATATGAAAGACGCTTTCAGAAAGGAGAATCCCTATCTCCTATCCCAATAATCTCCTCCACGCTATCCATCTCGTATGAATGAGCACTTTATATGAATATCTCACATCCACAGTCATAGAGACACACAGAGTGCCTCACACAAGCCAAACAACGCAACGCAACCAAAGCCAACTCACAACACAACAAACAAATCTCTCACAATCATTCATTTTCCCTCCTACAGATACACTTTACCTATTCCTGCGTATTACATTAACTATCCAATCATAACATAAGCACGCTGAATGAAGGATGATGTGTTATTATTATTATGCTTATCATTCCCTATAAATACCCGCGTCTTCCCTTCCGAGACTCTGTTGACTTTACACCACTCTCTCTCTCACTCATTGTCAGTCTCATCGTATTTAGGAGAGAGAGAGAGAGATGCACAGTTAAACAAACCTCATTATGCAAGGCATTAGAAGACTCAATGCGCTTCTAGTCCCCACATCCTCAGCAGAATTTCATATAATTATAATTATATATGGCCATTGAGCTATTTAAATATATCTACACACATAGTAGGACTATAATAATAATATCGGGAAGAATAAACTTACGAGTATGCATATTATATACTTGTGATGAAATGAATGTCTTTTTGATTGTGCTCCAAAACATTTTGCGTCGGAGTCGCAGGAGATTGTCAAGTCTGAGAAAGATGAGTTGTGATATCTTCTATGAGATCTGCAAATTCTAAGAGAATTACGCAAATCATTATCCTAATACGGAGGTTTATAATAAGTTTTGCTGCTCTACTTCAGCTCCTTTCTCCGCTTTGCGAACATAATCTAGTCGACTGCTGCCTTGTTGAATGAGCGATTGTGATGCGTTCATGTGAACAACCTTCCTGATAATAAACCATATTATCTCCAAGTCCAGCCATCTCAACTCAACTGTACACTACTTACTTGCGTCATATTAGTATACTCCCTGCCATCACATTCATATGCACACTCCCAAATAATAGCAAGGAAATTTTGGCTCAACAATAACCCCGAAACAATTCCATCCAATTTCTTCTAATACGAAATATTTATCTAGTGCATATCTGCACAATCTCCAGTAGATTGCAACACGCAGATCTGAAGCCATGGTCCTTCACAGAAAACCTCGCTCCTGGAGGAATCTCTCTTATTTGTGAATCTCTCTGCATCTGTACCATGTAATGTAGGGTGCATAGCGAATAGCTACCTAATGATTGAACCGTCTAAAAGGGATATTCCAAGAAAGGGATTTTTCTGATTCTTCTTTAAAAAGGGGTATTATGGGGAAAAGAAATAAAAAGAAAAGAGAAGTCGTGAAACTGGTGATACGGCTTTCATATTGCATTACACACTGATATGACTAGTGTATGACATGCCTGAAACAGAAAGAGGCATGCTGCATACTTTCCTTGTACACGGTATGATATGTGGAAAGTTTTAGGGAATATTTATATTGATTCATGTGCAGAAGGTGCCTAAAATATTCTTCGTTAGGACGGAAAAGATTCGCAGTGTAACATATGCATATCATGAAATACCAAATGTCAATCTCTCTATCCAGAATATATTTACCTACTTAGTTTTCGACGCAATATATTTGCTCGTAGCAACTCCTAAACTAGACTAGACTCCACTCTACCTTAACATATCATAGCTTCAAACCATGTTGCTATCTACTATTCCGAAGCTTAGTGAAAGTCAGGGAAATGAGAAAAGTATGCACAAAAGTATGCACTACAGTATCCTACTACTCACACGATATGTTACACTTTTACCTACTTCTTATTCTAATATGCCATTCCTAATTTTCAATTTCATTTCTATTTGCATAAATCTATGGTACAGCCCACACAACACTTATTGTTTAGATAGGCGGATGCATAACGTCCACAAGTACAACTGCAAGTTGCCATTCATCCGTTGTTTCTTGCAGCAAACTTAAAAAGGTGGGAGACAGTAGGAATCAAAAGGGTAGCCGCCAGAAAATTAAAAAATCAAGGGGAATATGTCCTTTTGCGGCTATTTGGCTGTATGATACTTCTCCAGCTTAATTTTCAATATTTCATTTTTCCCTGGAGTTTTTTAAAATTGGTTGGGGAATGAGAAAATGTATAGAATGCATTCTGTCTTCGTTCAGAAAACACATCCAATGTCCTCCATTAATACCACTGACAGATTTAAATATATTTAATTTTCGTTTTGGAAAAACAAAGACAATAATTGCGTTGTTGATATTAGGTATCCTTTCGAAACTTTACATTTTTATGCTGTAGATTATTGATTTTGTCAGCAGAAAATCAAATTCAAGCAATTGTATGGCCGTATTACGCTTAATAAGAGATTGCCATGTTTTTAGTAGTGAGGTACAACACGTTACTGGCTACATTTTATTAATGTAGCCAGTTGATTGAAATCTATATTAACCCATAATTAAATGAATAGAATAGTAGTGTGTCTTTAAGTTGCTCTTTTAAAGAGTAGCTTAAGTATTTTTAACCGCAACCATTTTAAACCACCCTGGATGAAATAAAATCAAATGTGCTCGTATTGCTGGTACTTTATAGATCGTTATATAAATGTACGTAGGTACTGCCAATTTATTGGGTTCATTGACCAGCTCAGTAGTTCATAGGTTTGTAAAGATTTTAAAATTAAAGGTAAACCTACGCATCTATTTTGTCAGAGTTCTTAAGAAATCTCTAGGAAAATGATAAATGTGAAAAAGTTGGTTCCAGGAACTATAAAAATCTTTGAAGAGGATAGTAATGATGATTACAAATGCTTGTGCTATTATCAGAATCCGAAGTACCATGTTTGAAGTCTTTCATTGAAGTATAGTAGTTCATTCCTTGTTGGCTATTATAGTTACCTAGGTACTTATAAATTTCTGTGTCACAAAAGATATGATTACTGATAGAAATGATGTCACTATTATTGGTACAACAGACGGATGATTGTCAGTGTAATTGTAAATACTTCAAAGACGACAATTCCTCCTCTTCGTCTTGAGAATTAGGTTCCTCCTGTGGATGCATCACTGAAAGGCTCTTTGCAGCCCCATAACATTTGCCATTCATTGGAATTCACATAAATCCTTTCATAAACTTTTACGACTTTCTCCATTTACTACTCATTTTTCTTTTGCTGTATTTATCTTTGCCCTCCGTCTTGACTCTCCAGTTGTCATAAATACATTGGTGTATTTATGCAATTGAATGAATGTCTGGATGCTTAAGTTGACTTCATTGTGTTGCACATTCCATTTAAGCTCGTCTTTGGCATTAGAGTATGTAAATTCTATGCAGACTTTGAAAGCTGCAAGGATCCATTGGAAAATAAACATACATGACTTCCCTTGTCTGTTTGTTATCTCGGAAATTAAAGAGACACAACAGTAAAATTATGATCCTATATGATTCAGTCGAGTGAGTTACAATAGCTCGTTATGACATGTGAAAGACAGAAATTGAGATAGGAATGAAAGAATGGGAGAGAGAAGAAAGAGGCACAGCCAGCATTCGACTTCAAATGAAAAGCACTCAATCTGTGTTTTCATTTCTCCTTCTAGTGTCTACTTATCAATCCAGCTTTGAGTGGATCAAAACACAAAGAAGGAATAATATAGGAGAGGAGGAAAGTGGCCTCCTAATGCCACTAAGTGAAATCCAATCAACTTTGCTTGTCTTTATCCTCAAACAGCCTAATGGCTATGATGTAATTTATACACATTAAATGAATGCCTTCCCTTTCAACCACGGACTTTCTCCACTCATATCACAAGACACCCTGCCATAGTGCTAATAAATCTCAAAATACTATTCTCAACTCAGAAGCAAATTGTCAAAGGCTTACAGTGACCAAACATCCAACATTTTTTAGCATTGCTGCAGAAAGAAGCATCCAGGGAGTGTCCTCAATTCAGGACCAGTTTTTCCAGATTATTAATAACTACGTTTTGATGAGACAGCTAGTCATTTTTATACAGAAATTGATATGCTTTACATGGTTATTAGGGGTATTCATTATTCCTCATTAACTTCCGTTATAATTTATTTTACTATTTATGTATTATCGTTTATCTCAAAAAGTTCTATTTTCTGTCATAGACTACCCGACAATGAATAATCAAAAATTCTGTATGCTGAAATTAATTTGTATACAACACTGGCTGATGTTTTTGACAGGGAGATATGTCAATATGCACTTATTATCAAATTCTCTTCGTGATGCCATTCAGTTCTTTAAATAGTACACTATTTTCATGCTCCCTGTATGCCAACAATATTTTTCCGTAACTGCTGATCTGACTTACAAAGGATTCTCTGGAAGGACACGTCATTTATCAACAAAAAATGTCCCGCAGATGTTTAAGTATATAAAAATGAATAAAAACTGCCCTATTTTGAGGTAAAAAGAAAGCAGTCCTATCTCGAATTTCACTATACATATCTGGTCACCATTTTAAATCATTTTCTCCTGATATTGAAAGACAGGGTTTTTTATTGTGTAAAAGACATTTTTAACAAATTGTTGCATTCAAAGAGTCAATTGAGTCCATTTCTTTTTAGGTACTGTTGTTTGATACGTTTACCGTAACCAATGCAAATGCAAC
>JAAAYG020079562.1:0-37848 GCA_009936455.2 Tomocerus minor | reverse complement strand
TTTCCGTCAATTTCCATCACAAAAACAGTGACATCGACGGAAAGCCCTTCACGTAAACGATGTTTATGTTATCTGGGTAGGTAGCTATATATATATACAGACAGGGAAAGTTAAGGTAACTATAAAACTTTGAGGGCCATATGCATACAATGGAGTATTATTATATAAGATGACAATGTGAGTGTAACAGGGTCAGAGTCAAAGTCAATGCTGGCTATTTGTATGCACGTATTTCTTGTGTGTGCATGTGCTACTTACTGGAGTTTGTTGGAAGTGAGCTAAGGAAAGTGATGTGAGTTGACTGAGTCTCATTGTGATGTCAAAGAGAGAGAGAGAGAGAGAGGAATGGAAGTGGAAGTCAACTCAGGCCAGGCCAACAGAGGAGAACAAATCCGTTCACTGCTGAATAGTCAGACAGTCGGAGTTGCATTACATCCCTTTGGGTTCATCCAATCCTATTCCCACCACCATCACCGACGATTGCATGCACATCTTCCTGTAAGAAGAAGACTTGGACTTGAGTCACACTTTAGTCGAGCCATAGAAAATAGTGCTCTCTCTGACTGTCTAGCTCCTTTACTTAGACTTACTTATTGTATGCTTAGTGTGAACAGATGATAGGATCCTACACAAGACACTAGTCCAACGATAAATTAAACCTTTTGGCATTCCCTCCACTCCAACTCTCCGCTCTGTTTATGTATCTACTCCTATTTTACTAGAATATCAGCTCAGCCTGTACAAACGCAGGATTAAAGGATCAACTTGTGAGATTTCAGCTTATCGCACACACTCTCTCTACCTCCTAAACTATAAGTGACACTTTCATTTCCCTACTTATTACCAGTACACTACTCACATATTTACGACATGAACACACCTTCAAATAGATAAATAGCACATGGCACAACTCCTAACTCTAGATTTACAAGTCAGCCTATACTAAATACAACCTATAATAAAATATTATTATATGCAAATGTAACTGTAGTACAGGAAAGAAAAAGTGAGAAAAACTACATATATATTCCATACTTAACTTGACGCACATAAATATATGTCATTAAGTTAAAGCTTTTACTGTTAAGTCAGTTTATAACAGATACGCAGAAAGGAAATAAAAATAAAAAAAACTTAGAACAGAATCAGACAGATTTGGATATGATTGTTGTAAAGCTAATTGAACTACTGACATCATGACACGGAATATAATTCCTGGTTTAATTTTAAGATAGGGTTGACTACAAAGAGATTTAATGATGCTCCAGGCTTTAGTCTTCCCTACAGACAATGATAATAATACTTTCAGAATATTTTTGTTTACACACGGACATAAATTGCCTACCTAGAATAAACTACTGTGTAATAAGTCGCCACGTGAAGCACAGCGGGAATAAAAATAAATCCAAATAAGTTACCTTACTATGTACGTGAAGCCAAATCTAATGATGAGCTGAGTTTCGTGCAGAAGACAACAAGAGAGAAGGAAACTATGATATGTTGGCTTCGTCACATTTGAATTGGCTTTATTTGGCTCGAAGTTGAGCAAATAGATTTTCTACTACTCAATGTGTACGTAGGCATACCCCGGCGCAAACACAAGACCACCCACTCTCCACCAACTCAACGCTGAGTGGGATTTTGTCCACCCACTCTCAACCCACTCAACGCTGAGTGGGATTTCGTCCACCCACTTTCAACCCACTCTATACTAAGTGGGATCCTGTACACCCACTTTCAACCCACTTTGTCATGCTTAAATGTGGAGTGGACCAACCCACTTGCCAACTTCCACTCGTTTGAGAGGGTGGACGCCGGGGTATGTACGTAGGTAGGAGTGTATATAGATGAAGTAAAAGGAGTCAGATAGATGTGGCGTATGTGTGAATGTGTATTTGTGTTGGATGGTGGTGCATTGCAGGCAGGCAGCATTGCTGTCCTGTCACTTATTGCCGGATGAGTGACTGTGTCTCTGACTGCTCTGCTCCAGTCTCGACTGATCTGCTTCTTTGGCTCCCGTGTGCCGTTTACAGTGACGGTGACACATATTCCCCAGGACAGAAAATGAAATGAAATAAAACTCATGTGTCACTAGCCTATTTACTCTGTCACTTTCTATAGATGTTCTCAGTGGACTGCACACCAGGAATATGACACCAGGTTAATCTTCCCTTTCGTCTATCTATCCACCACTATTCAATACATCCGCATCCTTATCGTACATACCCATATCTACATTTATAGCGAACATACGTATAAATGAACAGCGAACATACATAAATGTACATTGTTGTATTTATACAACTTCATATCTTCCAAAAAACGCCTAATAATAAATGCAATCTTTTAAAACAAGCCTCACAAACGTATTTGTACATGTGAAATACAAAATTACAATTATAAATGTCAAAGTGGTAAACAGTATAATACTTTTGATTTGAGTGAGTGATCGGTCACATCTTTGCAGAATAAACTAATTTAAATAGTATAGCTTCATTCCCGGAAAGTAATTGTATCATTATATCAATTTAATCTATTGTTTTCAATATTTAGTAGGTTTGTAGTCTTCAGATATGTAATATTTGGGTATTAAAATTTAGCCCCTCCGAAACTGGGTTCTAAATACGTCCATGGTACTATGTATGCATTTCTGTAGCATGAAACTGTCCTGTTTTAGTGTCTCATATCATAACTCACAACGAATTTTTCTTATGAATTTATTCATTTCTTCATGATTCAGCTTCAGCATTGGATTATATATTATAAATTAGAATTTTCCACAGCATACAAGGTAGAGAGCAATAGTCAGTATGTCACATTAGCATTTTTAATGTTTAATAAAAGATACGGTAAGTTGAATGAAAAATTTCCGTCTGAACTTGCTACTGCTAATGTTGAGTCAGGGAGTTAAAGAGATGCCAAGTGAGGTCACTCTGACTAAATAACATGAAGTGAAGTGAACTACAAGTAAAGATGAGACATGGCATGATGTCACTTACAGAAAGAGAGTCAGTGAGCCGACGAGAGGAGAACAAGGGACAAGCGATTGAACAATATTAAAACTGGATCTCACTAACGATGTTATACAACGACAATATCATACTCAGGTAGTATATATAAAACATTTTTATAAATAGATATAGATACCTTTAAAACGTAGTTGTATATATGACAGTGGACTAACGGACCCATACTGTTGTTTAATCCATTGTGAGATTGTGACACGAAAGTGAGTAAATGTAGTTTAGATTTAGAATGATGGAAAAATAATGAAAAAAAAATCAAGCATGACTTGTTTTGCGTTTTGTTTTGACATCCTCGCTTCGTTTGAGTTGATGTGACTTGTCTTGATTTAATGCCTTCTTATTACAAACAGGCAGTCAGTCTCAGCTAACATCTCGCTACTACATTGATTCTTTTCAGTAAAAAAAAGTATAAAACAGAAGTGTAATTGGTGCATGTAAACCTTATTACGAGGACATAGTGTACAAACAAAAAGACTGGCAAAGAAATGTGAAATGTGTCACTGTCAAGAACACCTTTAAAAAAGTAGTTGGTTCACATGAGAGAGAGAGAGAGAGAAGAGAGCTATCATCTCACAACTAAATCCATAAACAAACAGAAAAAGGATATCAGTGAATTTCCTGAGCACACCTTTCCACTTTCCTATTGAATGGTGAGCACGATCTGGGAGAAATAAAAGGTTCTTAGTCACACTCATGTAAAATAGTGATAGAGATAATATGTTGTGTCCGAAAGGGAGCAAAAGGAGTCTCTCGACAAACATTATTTATTTACAAATTAGATTAAAGTTAGCCAGTTAGTGGAGGATACGAGAGAGTGACTGCATGCGTATAGCTTTTATTATAGCAGAAGAAAGAAAGAGAGAGAGAGAGAGAGAGAGGGCCGATAAAAGGAATCGAATCGAAAGGAAGCGAACCAAAAAACCGAGAACGACAAGAGAAGACACGACAAGATAAATAAAACCTTTGGTCTTTAGCTTATGTTGTTAGCTCTTTGAAACTCTTTTTCTTTTTCCTCTCTCCCAATTCAATACACAGAGCCATAGGTATATACACACACACACACACACACACACACATCACATTCTCCATGCGGTAAGTAACTAACGTAAGTAATGTAAGTAAAGCAAAGAAAGCAATAGCACGCCACAGCGTGTCTAGTAATAAATGCCTTTGATCTTCTGTCTCTCCTCTCCACTTTTTCAACTCACACACAGCAGAAGAACAGACAATTCAACTCAAAGTCAACTCAAACCAAGTCACCCTCTTCCCTTCTTCAGTTAGTGCAATGCGATCTAATGTATCTCCAACTATCTATGTCTCTTCTGTATCCCTATCTACTAGGTACTACTACTACCTACTACTACTTCAAGTAGCCTCATCTTATTATGCCCACTCTCTCGTCTTAAAAAAAAAGAGTTCCTTATGTACGTCATCCTTTAGTAGTTTCCAGAGAGAATCCAGACCAAGCACACAAAGATCATACTATACCCGGTCGGAGCAAATGTATAATGAAACGACATGCTGAATAAATGCTGAATGTGAAGGAGACTCAAATCTGAATGCATAAGTGTACATTCTTACACAGTTACTCTTTCTCTCTAAAATATATTACATAAACCATAGATGCTCTACCTTGTGTGGATACCTCAACTGTTGGAAATATCTCTAGAAATATCCAACATATGTACCGTACAAGTAGATTTAAACCCCTCTGGGCATTTCCTAATTTACAATCATATTTCTAACCCAAGGTCCCTCAGAATTTATTTTTAATAATTCTTCTAAGAATTCTTTTTAATTGAACCTTTTTCTGCTATTTTTGACCACAAGAGAGATTTCTGGTTTCAAACTCTTATTTTTGCACAATTTTCATGATATAATTCCAGCCATTCGTTACCACAATATTATTTTCTTGATAAATCGACAAAATAGTTTTATTAGAATATTTTTTAATATTTTTAGCCACATTTCTATTTAATGCTTGCAAGGAAGGTGCATAGATCCCTGGCTTGCGAGAAAATTATTATAAACAGAAAGGGATGGTGAGATGTTATGCGGGTAATACGGTATTACTATTCTGGTAGTTATTTAAGATTCAGTAGTATTCCCTGTGTGTTCTTGTGTGTGTCATGTTAAAGTAATGCATTCAATTCAAGTCAAAAGTCAAAGGCTCGGGAAATACATAAAATAAAGTCATAGATTAGGTGGGTTATAAAATATACGGTTTGTTTCAGCGTCTTGGAGAGCGCATACTTATGCACACATACAATTCATACTTACAAATACAGAACTTAGCTGAATTGAAGTAACTGTGAGTGAGTAAGGAGAAGAGGAAGAAGGAGAGCTAGAACACATGGATCTTTATTTTGACAGAACCCCCGCACAGTCATAGCATAAGGAGCACAAGAGCACTACTAACTATTCATGTACACTTACTTGCTCCTTTTGAAGTTGCTACTTACTATTTCTATTTATTTCTATGTATCAACTTATAGGAGTTGGAAAACTCACCTTATTGCTTATAAATCTGTAGAATAGTAACAGTAAAACAGATCCCATAATAACATAGCATAACCCGCATGCATATCTATCTATCTTTACTTTCTTCTATGTGCTCACTCTGAGAATAGTTAAAACTGAGAGAGTTTAGTTTTGTAGTCGTGACAGTTTCTTGCTCCGCTTCTGTTTCGCCATATGTGTATGTGTATTAATGTGAGGGAGTAGTGGGATGCAAATCCAGTCGTCGACTTCTGTCACTTCATGTTAAAAATGAAAAACAGAGAAAGTTACACACTTTCTTATGTCAACTGAGCTGTGTGTGAGCCATTTCTTTATATTCCATGCATAATATTATACACATGATGATTTTATTTTCTCTGTTACGTAATATTTGCCTTATGGTTATATTCATGGAATATATTGTCAAAATCCCATCCCTCACTCTCCTTTGATTTTCTTAAGATTTTATAGACTTTTTCACATTTCCGAGAGGAGGAAAAGTAATTTAGGCTAATAATAAGGGAGAAGGGAAACTTTTTGTTTATAGCGCCCCCGCATACAAATTATCTACAAACAAACGGGCTAAAACTTTACACAGAGTTGAAAGGAAATGAATGAATGAATCCAGAAACCAGCCTTCTTAACTTACTTATATGTTGTTTGTTACTGGCTCTTCTCTCTATGCTGTTTTTCCCTCTGATCCTCTCGTGTCGTGTCACACTCAAAAACTCCGGAATTTCAATACACTTTTCTATGTTTTCCTCCCTAACTGCTAATCTCAATATGAAATCAAGCTCGGCTTTTTCGACTCTCCTGTCGCAAACTTTCCTTTTCTTTGGGCTAAGGCTTCGTGTCCGTGTCATATTCATGAAAATGAGTTCAGTAGCCAGATTTTTGATTTTCTCCACGCAACTTTTCCATTTCAATTTGGATGTTGCAGCCTCCTTTGTTCTCCCTCGCCCTCAAAAGACAACAGAGCCAAAGAACAGCAAAAGGAAGGATCTAAATGCACACTGAGTAGCTAAAGGACACAGAACAACCCTCGTCAACACTTTTTTCCCTTCCTTCACCGTCTCTCTCTCTCTCTCTTTTATGTTCACCAGATATTCCTTTACTTATTGGCATGTGGCTTCCTTTTTCCTCAGTCCTCAACTTCATGAATAGAGCATAAGGGGAGAAAAACTTCCAAAAAGAGAGACTCAACGACTTGATTTGATTCCCTCCTTTGATTTCACCAGAGCTACCTGACTTTTGATTTGCATTGATTTGATTGAAAGAAATTCCACTTTTTCATTCACAACTATACTACACATCCCAACCAACCCATGCAATCCTCAATGACATAGACATAGACACTTGCTTTTAAAACATGACGCAATACGCATATATTGAAGTGAGGAATAGGATACCATCATGTTCATTCAATGCTAATATCAAACAGAACTCTTTAGAAATTCCTCTGGCCATAATGACGACAAGGGGTGCATGAAATCAGCCAACTTTTTCAAATTGTAAACAAGAACTTCATTCTTTACAATTTAGTACTTATCAAGTTATGAATATTAATTTGGAGGCAATCTTTTTCATAAGTGCATCAAATATTTCATAGAATTCACTAAACGAAAATTTTTCTCCTTTGAATTTCTATAACGGAACAATGTACAATACGTGCAACTTTGAAACTATACCATAGCTATATTAGCCATTAATATTAAGAGATATAAATTATGTGAAGTATATAGTCAATCAATGAAGTCTAGATTTTTGACTTTACAGAAAACATCTGTAAGAATCTAGTAAAGTAATTGAAAATAATAGAGATTATTTGTTTTATGAAATTGAAAGCAGTAAAAGTAAAATGTTAATTATTAATTCTTTCTTAAAAAATTAGTGGGTGAAATGAGTAAAAAAAAAGTTCTATGTAACATCTTTTGATATAGACACTTTTAATTGCTACTGTCTGTTGCATCCACTATAAAAAAATAAGCAGGAAATATAATAATATATTTTGGTATTGTGTGGTTATTCTGACAAATACATTCACATTCTACACTTACACATAAATTATGAAAACAATTCAAGAATAACTACAAAAGTGATCCCAATAATGCAGGTGAGACACAGAGTCCCGTGTGTGATCATAGTAAATCGTTATTCCTTATATAGAAATGTCCTCCATTTGATTCCTTTGAAAGGATTCTGTTCAAATCACTCCTCTCGGAGAGTTTCGGTCTGATTTGTACCTTTCGTTCCGTTATGTTAGACTTTATAGTGACAATGTGGTATTGCTTTACGAAGAATGAGACATGAAAAACGAAACATTTATCATACTCTATTCTTGTACTGTAGCGTAGCGCATTAAATTATTTTCTAATGTGACGCAAGTTATGCTGTGTACGTTATGCGATTACTCTTTTGAGTCCGTGAATATCTCTCTGATAGATGATGGTGAATTTCTATCATATCCAAAATATCATATAATAACAGACCTGAGATCCACATCACATTTTATACCTGAGGATCATTTCTAATAGATGAACGAACGTATTAACCACAAGGAGTATCTCTGTAATAATCCACTTTAAAAGTTTACTGTAGCTGAACTTACGACTATTCTCGTAGTGACTTTATTCTCTGTGCACTAAATTGTAAGTATCTATATAATGCATGTATATGTATGTGATGTTATAAGTTTATAAGGAAGTCAGTGTATATAGAGTATAGAGAGATAGATTTAATATTAAGGTGAGCATGGTGCTGTGTGAGGGATGCTAGTCTCATTTATTTTATCATGGCTGTCAGCTTGAGATTATGCTTTCAAATTTTGAATGTAACAACACGCCACAACAGAGCCATGTCCATAATACTATATTTGTAACCTTATTGATATTGTTAGGCACACAGAATGAGGATTCACTTCAGAAACTTCAGACTTACTTACATATGCACAAAACTAAAAGTAGCATGTATTCTGCTAAAGAGCGAAAGTTGCATCAACCACTGCTGTTACCCATGTCTACCTAGCTCCCTTATTATATTATTGAGCATTTTCAAGGAAGAAGTCGTAAAACTATATTTGCCATTTATTTTAACACTTACACTAATCGTAAATATTTATGATTCATTTTTACCTTTGCCTCCTTCCTCCAAAAACTAATACAGCTATGGCCAACAATATTAGTCAAGATAGGTCAAAGACTCCGTCAAATTCTGAAAAACAACAATCAAAGATACTAGATTAATTTTCGGATTCTTTATTAAATATTTGGTACAATTTTATTTAATACGTCATCTCTACAGTTTTAGAAATTATGTTAGTAGTTATTTAGTATTTACACCCATCCATCTAGTAAGTAAGGCTCATCATTACTATTACTCATCACACACATTTTTTTAACATTCCAATCTACTCTTCTGATTCGATAATATTTCCCGTAACGAATAATAAGTCGATGTGCACCAAAATATTCTAAATTGCAATAATTCTATTTATAAAATATAATCTCATATATTAAAACAAGGGGGCTATGTAGGTGATGGCTTTTGTTTCCTGTCATGTTCACATTATGTAAGAAGTTGGAAGGAATAAAGAGTTACAGATTTAAAGGGCAAAGGTGTTTGTGGACATGACATTTCATGTCAAGTCTGCCACGTTTGGAAGTAAGAGCAGAAAAACCACCACATAGAAAATAAATTGTTTTGTTTTCTCATGATACGATATACATATATTCTGTGTCCAGATATAAAAAATGGCTGTGCTAGTATTTGTGATTGTGATACGGCTAGAAGAGATCTTGTGAGGATGTATTCTATATATATGAAGGTTGTAATACTTTATTTATTCCAAAGGAGATGAATGTTGGTTATAGAGGAAGAAAAAACATAAGCTCAACCTGTGGGGGTTCCCCTTGTTATTTATAGATCCATTGCATGGACGGATATTTTATTCAACTCTTCTCCAGTCTATCCATTATATAATGTCAGGAGAGGACACGACGATATGGGATCCATCCCCATGCACTCCTCCCTATGAAAAACTAACGGAAAAATTATGAAGATTCCGAGATTAGAAAAGAAATAAAATGGAACTACTGGCTATAAAAGTAGGAATAGAGTAAAGGCTGGCTAATAGCAGAATAATAAATAGTTGACTACCTATTTATATTTAGTGTCTCATCTAGAGCATCACGTTATCACATTTCTAGCTAGCGTACGTAGCTCCTCCTACTACCTACATTCAAGTTTCTTCATATTTACATCATTACGCACAAAGAATAATAAACTTTCTCTAATAGTCAAGCTTAACCCTAAGTCAACGTGTAATTTTCGTAGGAAGATGAGATGAGCACGAACGGATTAGTCTAAACAAAAAATATTCCAGATTATCTCTCTTTTTCAATTCCGACACACAACAAAAGTACAGAGTCAAAAAAACGGGTTTATTTATACTAACGAGGATGATTGTACAGAGACAGACAGAGAGATGGAGGCAAAGAAAGTTCGCGTTGAATTTTTAATAGTGTGAACTATAACAAGTTAGCTTTACGATATTACATGACGTTAGTCAACTAATGACGTTGGCAAGTGGGAACTAACGTCTTGTGTTGATCCCCATCTCAAAATTCACTCTGCCAACATTATACAGGGAGTCTAATGTAATTTCTTGACTGAAGTGAAGTTAACAGAGTGAGTGAAAGCAAGACAGAGATTGTTTTCCATAATATACTTACTTAACTCTGTATTAAGAAACAAGGGAAATAATGAAGGAAATGCTATTATACTGTAGGAGTAGGAGTGAAGGCAAATATCCAGGCGAGAATATTATCATTACTTGACTTGAGGAAGTTAGAAATTATAGATATAAGCACTTTCCCTTCACCTATATATATAAATATAGGTACTATTATACTTTCCTTTAAGGTGCTAGTGCTACACGGACGTAGTTAAAACAATGGTTATGGTTTATTTCTATCCTCCGTGTTGAAATTATGGGGGAAACTCCGTTTTCACTCCACTCGCTCCAACTCAGCCTTCAAATCCTAAGCGACAACACAATGCAAACAATTCTTCCGAAGGAATGCATTTTGGAATCCCGGATTTTCTGTCATTTTCTCTCTACACACCCCTATATCCTTCTAATGTTCTAATACACATCTAAAATGCACTTTTACAAGTTTATTTATACGCATTACTCACCTTTAACTCCCTTTTTTCATCTTCTATATACAACTAGATATGAAAAATTCAGGAAAGACTCACTCCTACTAGAATGAGACAAGATAAAAGTAGGTAGGTATATAGGAAGGTTGACGTGACTTTGTCTAATATCTCCAGCGATTTCAATCTTTAATTTCTAATTTGAGCATCTTGTCTTGTCTGTCTGAATTTATGAAATGAAAAAGACGTGAAAGATGAAGCTCATGAATTTATTGTGAGCTTTCGAGAAAACTTTTGTTCTACGTCTCATCTGTCTTCTGAGGATAGAGAAGAAGAATAACTAAAGGCAAAAGAGAGAGAGAGAGAGAGAGAGAGTTTGTTTCTTTGGATTTTACTTCCTTTTCCTGGAGGGAAAGTCTACAATGAGCCAAATGCAAGTATAAAGGAATAATGAATAATCTCTCTATGCATTTCCAGAGCAATGTTTAGTTTTGTGAGGATAAAGGGACGCCTTGTTGTTTACGTAGGGGGATTAATCATAAGCTAAACGCTCTAACAAAAGAATGCAAAATGCATGGAAAGAGTCGAGAGAATAGTCGACTTACCTTTGCAAACATTCTTTTTCTATCTTTACGACCATCTTAAGGCTCAATGTTGAATCTCACTGCTTTGTATATTTATTGAGTGTGTATACGAAAAGTAAAATGCATTGTGCGTGATGCTACATGAAAGGCATTAAAGAAGAAGAACTTGGCAATGAACTTGATGTTTTGGCTTTGGCAACAGTTTTGTTTCTTATTCTCAGCATATACACAGCTAGAGATTCGTTAAATGATAAAAAAAGGAGTTCGTGTTGCATCACATTGTGAAAAAAAAATATAAATATTTTACTATCACGAAGGAAAACAGAGGGAAAGAAATTAATGATGATTTTTCTATTTAGAAAAAGGAGATGAGACGGGAGAATGTAAATTTAGCCTTAACTAACTAGACAGATTGCTTAATTTCTATTCATTATGCACTAAATGTAACTAATAAAACGAGGATTTCACTATTAGAGTCACGGCAAATAATTTTTCTCTCGCAATGAATTAGCACTTGCACTGGAGCTAATAAGTCACTCTGACTCTTTTTTCCCTTTCCCATACTATAGATAGATAGATAGATAGAATTCTGTTGTATACATATAGTCGTAGTAGGAAGGAAGAGGAGATAAGAGAAGAAACCGGATTTGAAAATGAACTGAGCTAGCTTAGTTTAGTAGTCAATTGTAGGATGGAGAGAGGGAATAAAGTTGCAAAACTTTTAAACAGTCTTGATTAGGACTAATGGGATCATATTTATTAGCTGTGAGTCTGTGAGCGTAAATTCTTTATTCAGCCAGAAGAAGAAGAAGAAGAAGAATTAGGTAGAGCAGTGATTCTCATCCGAAAAGTTAAAAGGACTCCTGCTCCGTTTTGTGGAGGAGGAAGAGAAAGACGAAAGAGGTTGTTGGGAAGGCCTGTTTTCAACAGACAGCTCTTGTTCTTGTCTTTCCCGAATTTTTTGCATTCTTCTATACATACGTATCACCACCACCACAGCACACCACAACGGAACTACTACGTTAAAGCTACATTACTTATATAAGTACATAGAGGATATATATCCCTTCTCTATTACAGATCAACTCTGTAAATTCTCCCAAAACTTCACTCAACTCAGCTACGTTACGTTTATATACTTTCTTGCTATTGGGTTTCTGCCCAGATCAGATAGGACTCTTCTGCTATCTTTTAAAAGTTATAGTGGAAGGGAAACCCTACTTAGAAGAGCATATAATATATAAAAAGAAGCCAAGTCGCAGTGAGCTACTAGACTCGATACAACAAACGAGCTTCGCTTCACTGCTTTCTCCCACTACTACAATTCTTCGGAAAAACTTGAGCTATCAACCCCTACGAAAATTCCTAGACATAAAATCACATACGCCACTGTGCACTGACTTTCTACGAAGGAATATCCACAGAATCCTTCATTATATTTCTGTGCGTGGAAAACAATGAAATGGGAATACATAGATTAACTTCCGTCCTCTCTTGCTCTTTAGACAGGGCTAATAGTAGGCAACATTTCTTCATTTCATTTCATTGCCTATATAGAGAAACTCCTTTTAATAATACATTCTTTATACAGGATAAAAACTTATAGAGCCATTTATAAGTTGAGGACGAGCAAGATATTTGGAGGCTAAACCGAGCTAAGACACATTCACACACTTATAGACAATGGAGGATAAAAACAGGAAGGAAAAATTGCCCAGCTTCAGGGAATTAGAGACAGGGAAGGAGAGAAAGAAAGAAATGCACGCACTACATTACGCTCACAGAGTCCTTCAATCCCATATACATCTTCATCAGGATACTACTACTAGAAAAGAAGTAGAGGTAGCCTACCTTGTTCCTACATTACACTCTCTGACTCGCACACACAGAAAAAGGGAAATTTCACACAGAATCTGTGGTCTTAATGTGATGTAGTACTTATGCAATACACTATACACACTAGTACTAATGGTTATGTCTTCTCATTCTTTTTAATGTATATAGCCACTTTAATAGATACATGTGCTATGCAGAAACTTTCTTAAAAAATATCTCAAATCTGGAATCATTTGGGTATAGTTACACTCTCTAACTATTCCTAATGTTTTAATGACTCCCATACAAGGAATAACCCTACTCATGTCAAGATTCTCAAGTAGATACATAATAATAATATAAGTACATATCCACTATATAGTTCGTCGTCTGCTCAGAAGCATCCCTCTTTCTTACAACATGCTTTATTTTAGTAAAGTGTAATAATAGTCCACGCACTCTCCTCTTTACTACCATACGCACAGCAATGGAAATAAATGAGCGAAATGGGACTGTTTAAATAACATTTGCTGCCACATTACTTTCACTCTCTTATCCTCACTTGCGGAAGTCAAGAATAAATATTCACTAAGACAGTAAAGTCCGATCTCCCAAAAACTACCAGGAACATTTCTATTTTAGACATGTACCATACTAACTATACTAACTATATGCATCTGATTGTCAAACAAATGTTAACATTAGAACTTAGAATGTAATAATAAATATTATATCAAAATCCAACGTTTTCTAAAAAAACAAAAATCTATTGGAAATATTCCTTAAAGGTACTACAACAGTAGGTAAGGATTTCTTCTTATTGTCACGAATACTGCTGAAAATTAAATTATGCATTCCAAATTAATAACGTTAAATACCATTAAGTGCAGCTCTCAATAATTAAGAATCAATATTTAATGCACGTAGTAAAATTCTCATCATAAACAAAAATTCAAAGATTCATTGATGATTTCCTTATTCCATCCACAGATTTAATTCAATTGCCTTTACGTCCACCTTTTCCCATTTATTTCGTTAAAACCGTAGCTTTTTGTTGGTTAGCTAATAGGACCCTTTGATACTTATTTTCCGTTTCGTTTAATTTCCCTTGTTCCCTACACTGCATGTTTAGAATGCAGAATGGAAGAGTAGCTGCTACCTATAAAAGCTATAGGTACCTATAGAAGTATAATATCTGTTGGGAACCTGAAGTCAACAAAATCATGCACATTACTTAAACTGTCTAAATGCAATGCGTTAAATTATGAGCTAACCAAAGCAATGGAGTCGATTCGAACGTATAAGCATGGAAAAGGCAAGGGACGCTGTGAGAATAATACAGCTACATAAAATCAAAGCAAACTGAACCAGAATACAAATGCAAGAAGACTAGCACCATGCGGACCAGCCCATTCCAAACAAACAAAAGTTTACACACCTCTTCTTTTCTCAAGTGTTAACTAACGAATCTGTTCCTACACTTATGTCTATAATCCTAAATTGTTATTCGAACACAGTCAGTGAATACAGGCGTCTGCGAACAAAATATATGTATATTATATATCTAGTATATAAATTAGGAGTATATATACACTGTGGTGTTTACATGGCGAAAGGAATGTCTTGAGCATTATTTTGAAGTTAGTGTCTCGTTGAAAGGGAGAATAGAAATATGTAAGGTGCTTATATATAGTAGACGATATAGGATGTAGGTATGTAAGTTAACAAGATAAGCCCTAGTACTACAAGATTCATCATCATTGCATTTTTCATTAATGATTGTTATAGAGTGGCGGGACAGAGTGTGGAATGGATAAGGTGTAACAAAAGATCATACATATTTAATAAGCGAATAATATTGACAAACAAAACTGAATTCCATTACATAACTCACACACTCCATTAGCATCCTCATCTTTCACCTGGAGAGTTCATTAAGAGCAAAGCGAACAAATCACCACCAATATACACTCACACTCACACTGCTTAGCTAGAGCTGTTGAAGATAATCGAGAAGAGGAGATAGATACAGAGAGAGTGTGAGGTGTTTAACGCACAGAGTGTTTGTACAAACATTATCTCCAGAGATTGTAACTTTGCACTTTGCTTTGGATAGTGAGGGAAGGTGAAGGGCAATGCTAATGTGAAATTACAATGTACAACTGTACATCTATCTATCTACCTGCTGCGGTCTCTATCTTAAATATTTATATGCACTGGCATTCTCGTAAGTGCAGTGCTGTGTCAAGACACTAAAATCCTTCACACACATTTCCCATTTACCACATACACATCGCATGCATATAATTACTCCGTGATATGGTTTTTGTAATCTAACTTCTAAGCTGTACACAATAAGTGAAGCTACACGAATTTACACACTAGACGCATAAGATGCAAAGGAAACGGATGTATTAGTAAGTTAGTACTCTAGACACATCTCACACACATCACATCTTATTACACCGGCCGGCACCAACCACTAAAACAATGCATTTTAAAAGTGAATTCAATTGAATTTATTATAGAAGACAAGACAAGGATAATGTAATCAAATGCAATTTGTAATGCATTGCATAATGCACCCATTTTATCCATGCTCAATTTAAATTCTTCGCCGGCTTTGTTTTCATTTCCCTTTCCACTTCCCATGTTCAATTCACTTCCATTTATGTCTCGACTCTGTCGACTCACTTCTATAAATGTCTATATGCACCTTCGCATCATTCTAAATCAGAAATAAATTATTTTTCCTTAAACATCTATTTCAACAAATAGACACGAAAAGGAAAAAAAATTTCCTGACAACGCTAAATGATATTTTCACTAATTTTTCACCCAACTTCATTTACCTTCATAATTGTAAAACAATTTTAATTTTGAAAGAAGGAAAAATAACTGAGAGCCATTAATTAAACACATTCATTTTTAGTCAAGTTATGTTTATAGCAGCAATGCGATTAAAGTTTGTATTTAAAACTCTATTCAAATAATAAGTGAAATTTGGTTATTTTTTTGCAAATAAAGTTAAGAATTTGGCAGAATGTAAAATGTTTTCGCTGGCACACTGGCACTCGTCTCGTCACTCCCATTAAAAGTATCCAAAAATAGTTTAAACTTTCTTCAGAGTTGCTTTCTCAAAGTTTCTTATGAGAAAAATTGAAATGTACACGTATTAATGATTGTTTGATATTTAAGTAGGAGGCAGAGGCGAAAAAGTGATGAAACAGCAAGGAATTTAGCGGAGAAAGAGACTTCAGGGGTTTCCTTTCATTTTGCCAAGTAGAATTTCTTTTAGGGCTGATTTGAGCTTAGAGCACATTACATTACATTGATTTATACAGAGTTGAGTTTTGAGTTTAGTGGTTGGAATGGATCTAATGCTAGTTGTGACAAGGGAACTGCGTAGCCTGACATTAGAGGCTCACATAAATGCTGTATATAAGGAGAAGGCTATGGCACATTAGATCAATCCAGTTTAGTCAAAAGTCCGAAGGAAGCGAAGGAGGAGGAGGGAAGAAGAATGGAGAGGAGCAGGTCTTAGGAACACAAGGAAGCAGGAGAAAAGAAAGAAAGAATAACGAAGGGATACTTAGGTTGGGATGTGATGCTGATGTGGATATAATAGAAAGAGTAGGCGTAGATATCAGAATATCGACACTAAGCCTTCAGGCTCCTGAAAATCACTCAATCTCTCATGGACGAGAACGTGAAGAGAATCTCATCGTGAAATCAATCCTTTTATACGTGAGCTAGTGGCAAGGTAAAGAAAGATAGGGAAACTGCAACCTATCCTTATCCAACAAAACCTATGAGCAATACTTATCCATTGAAAAATTCGATACAATAGGACAAGGAACACAATCTCCACTCCTGAAAATACATAGCATTATCTAACTCGACAAGAATTCAATACACTTTTCAGCATAACACTGAATTAGGCATATATCTTGACATTTCCTCCACCTACACTACATATATTATTATTATTATAGCAAAGTATATATATATAAAACATATATTAGATATATACTATATAAGAATATATATGAGCAGAGGAGTTTTAAAAGAAACACTTCTGAAAAATGTTCAGTAGCTAAATTCGGTAGTTCTATTTCATTTTATGAGCACTCCCATAAATTTATTCATCGCGAATACATAAAAAGCAATAGACTGACTCTGACTGTGTGTGTGTGTGTAAGTTGGTGAGTAGAGTACATAAACATACATCTTACATATAAATCAGTAAGTAGTGCGGAGAACATAACATTACACTAGGAATGCTCTGTTCTTGCACATTTCACTGCATGCTAGTGTGATTTTAGGATTTTTGCATATCACAGTTGAGGAAACAATTCCCTACTACTATATTGGCATCCGTGTAGTCGTGTCTATACGATTTTTAAAGGCTAACTATCCTCTCTTACTATATGAGTAATAAGAGTAAGTGAGATTTTGCGGTTTCCCCATACAAGATCACAGGAACTACGGAATTCTTTCGTGTACTCCATGCATTTGCTATATAAAAACGCGAAAAATCTTGAGAAAAGTATTGCTTGAGTATAAGTAAAGAGTGAAGCGGCTCCAATCCAGTTATAGAACTATAACTGGGAATATATAGGTCTGACGACAAAGTCAAAGTGACCATAAAGACGCCTTTACTTGCGTACTTCCCTTTTTACTGGCGATAGACACACATACTTTTGAGGAAGTTGTAGTGTTCTCTGATGTTCTGTGGAAACCGCAATTTTCCCGCAAAACTTTATCGTGTCGTGCAGAAGAGAGAGAGAGAGAGAGAGAGAAAGAAGAAGAAGAAGATGCAGGAGAGCTAAAGCTCCAGTCGACAAAACTGCACGAGGCAATAGAAATATCTCAAGAAGATGTCTTTGAGTTTCACATCCATTTCTCTACTTTATTTTATGGGAATGTCTTGGCTTAGGAAATAAAATGAAGTATTATACAATACACACGGAATAGTTGTAGGAGGATTGTAAAAAGATGATCGGATGATTCCTTTTCCCTTTTCCTCATGAAATACTCAACAGACTCATGTGCAGGAATAAAGAACTCACTACATCCTTACTTTAAGAGCAAAGAAGTAGGAACTAAAGGCAAAGCCCGAGATACATTTGTATGTATAGACAAGGAGGACCTAGAACAAGATCTGTTTCTCAAACTTCTTCTGGGGAAATAGAAAGAGAGAGAGAGAGAGAGTCGTGGATGGTGAAGGAGACGGAGGAAGATATCTTCGAACAGAACACTAAAAGTAAAAGTGTCTTAAGTGAATTTTTCTTTAACAGAGAACGAGGGATTAGGATTGGATTGGAATTTATTGTGTGATCTTCCGTCGTTATAGTCATTTGATGCGATCCTATGAGAATGTCAATGAAACTGATCATTGCTCTGTTGAAAACTCTAAATATACACTACCACTGTCATAACGTAAACACCAGATAAGGATTTCAGATTTATATCCATCTCTTACTTCCCTTCTCCAAACCTAAGGGAAAGTAAAAATAAAATCAACGCTAAACTTTCCCCCGCCAGCTCGCCCTCAGCCTCGCCTACTCTCCTTTTTACTTTACTAAAACATTCATCCCATTTGAAATACCCATGGAATTTGACCTTAAAATAATACTACCTCTTGATTTCAACTATAATTATTTAAAATTGAAAAACTTGCAGCCATATACGTAAATCCATTAATTATCAATTTAATCTTGTTTCCCAAACTATCAGGTAAACTTTAGCTTAATTTCTGCAAAATGTTCCGTAACTAACTGGTTTTGCTACAAATGTACAGAAAACCTAAGAAAAATCCGTAAAGAAGAGAACCGCACAAATTCTCTCATTTTCCGCAAACACAAAGTTATCTAAAAGAAAGAATTTTTGTAAAGGTACGTGCGGTTTTAGTATGTTATTACATTGAGTGCGTAGAAATGAAATAGGAAAAAAGAAGAAATCTGTTAAATAATTCAGACTAGGGAAACCATGATCATAATTTCACATTTAGTCTTCAGCTATATAATATATGTGACCGCAGTAGCATATGTCATACCTATTTCTATCATTCATTGCTTATGTTTATAGTATATAAAGAGATAACTATAATAAGAGCTAGTTCTATAAAACAATGTAGGATTGTATTAGGAATTAGCCTTCGTATTTTATGCTTGAAAAGTCAAAATATATCACACATGCGGAGACGGAAGCCAAAAGCGTGGCACGGCCGTCTTTTCCTATTTTCTCCGCCATTCATAAGTGATATTCATATTATCTCTTGGGACTGAGAATCATGAACAGAGTGCATCTTCTTTTTCTGCCGAGAGAAAATCACGTTTGCCAGCAGCAAGAGCTCCTCTGATAAGTTTGACTATATATAGTCTTACTATTTACTTTTTCATAACAAATTCTATTTTCTATAGTAGGATATCTCAGGAATATTTTCGTCCACCGTGAAATATATAGTAGTGGAGCAACAAAGCTACGTATAAGTTATTACAACGCAACGTGAGTATAATAATATTATAAGATGTCTAGGAATACGCAACATTAGATATGCTACTAAAATATCACACATCATATCCCAAAAGCATCACATCTGTAGGAAAACACAAGGATTCTCTGTTGGAACATAACAGGCACGTGTTTTCTGTCTCCGGTCCGGAAAAACAGGGAAAATCCCTTTCTTTTACAGAACATTGTGCCCTCTTCCTCTGTTTACTGTCTTGTCTTCATAAAAGAATGAATGTTTTTGATGGATGAGCCGTAGAAATAAATTGGATAGATTTCCTAACATGATAATCTTCCACCTAACCCTCTGTCCATGTCAAAATCAAAAACTCATGAAAGCAAAATATTTCATCATTCATGAATCACCTTAAAAAGAGTCCAGTGTAGCCATT
Source organism: Tomocerus minor (assembly GCA_009936455.2). Lineage (NCBI taxonomy): Eukaryota > Metazoa > Arthropoda > Collembola > Entomobryomorpha > Tomoceridae > Tomocerus > Tomocerus minor. The sequence goes on along the minus strand of JAAAYG020079562.1, from coordinate 17,862 downwards.
TAAAATAAGGCCTCAGTTGCTTAAAACAAAGAAAACGACAAAAAACTGATAAAAATTTAGTCATATTTTACAAATTACTAAAGTTTTCAAAGAAAAATCCATGCTTAGTAATATTTTCAGTTCCTTTGAAATCTTAGCAGTAATTGTGCACAAATAGTGCAGAATTTCTCATAAATCGGAACTAACTTTTATTTAAAATCACAAGGAACCCTCAAATCTAATTGTTACTTTAAAATTAAATTATTTCGCTTCTGCGAAAAAGAGTGTATGTAGCACAAGTTGGAGCATTATTAATCATGTGTTAGGTAATGTAGGTATTTAGTATTTACACAGATCGTGAAGGAATAAATAGGAAGGGAATCTTCTTGCATTTCACAGTTAGCTAACTTCAGTTTTAGTGCAATTGAAATTTTTCTGGAGCATTTGCCCTGCACTGCAAAAACAAAGAGGGATAGTGAGGAATTTGTTAAAAAAGAGAGGAGAGTAGTGAGAGTGTGTGTAAAGATTAGGGCAAAGAAGAGGCATGACATTAAGCACACCACAAGGAAATGACTACATTTGCATTAGTTGGCATTTTTGAATCGGCAGAGATAAGGCGAAGAATTATGTGGCAATACATTGGAGAAATATTCCTTCTCATCTGCTAAGCTCGCTCTGTTTTAAATATTCCGTCCATTCCATTGCCACTGTTTATCTCTCGTTTGCTCTAGCATCTGAATGTACTCTCTGTCTCTTTTATAAAGAGCCTATTCCACACACAACTCGGCTCCAGCCTCCACTATCTATGCACTACTGCTCATCTTATGTAATGCCCTACTTAAATTGCTGTGTTAGTACTACTAAACTCACTTCACTAAAGTATAATAAAACCCTTTTTTCCCATACTTCACTTCACTCTTCCGTCCTACACTGTTTCGTTATTTGGAAATTCGCCAGTAGTCCTTACTATACCCATCAAAACTTTCAAGACACCTACTACTACAGCTACTTACTCTCTTTACTTCATGTAAATAAAGCTATACAATCTGTATATGTACAGAAAAGTGATATTTAACACAAATGAGTTTCAAAGGCCAAGGCTAGTTACAAATTTGTTCCTTTTTACACTTTGCGTGTGAAAATAGCAAAAACTATTGAAACAATAAAAATATTTTTAATAAACCAAAACCTCATCTAATCGATAATAGTCATAATTACAAATTAAATAATAATAGTCAGCGGCTTAAAACTAAAACTATTTTTATTTCAATTTATTAACGTTGAATTTAAAGAAATTGATATTTATTAATTTTGATCAATATTTATTTGGTAGGTATGTGCAATCGCATATCAAAAGAAGCCAGCTATTTATATAAGTTATAATGATATGGGAAAGAGTTCAAGGTGAAAAAAACAGAATTCCTAAATGTGTCAAACGACAAAGGCAATTCGGGTGTTTATTATAATGAAACCCTTTGAGAAATAGAGCGTAGAAAATAATTATGTACATTCGGGTTAGTTGTTCACTGAACGGCAAGATCTAAGAGAGGAAGGACAGAAAAGAGTTGGTAATAACCTTGTTTTTCTGTGTTTCAACATTGAATTAGGGATCTAAGTAGTTAACCCCTAATTATCATTTATGCTTTTCCTTTTGACGAGTTGATTGTGAGTATATGTGAGAGAGAGAGCGTTTATAAGCCAAGCTTGGTTTAAATTTGACTTGTCTTCTTGCCTTGCCTTAGTACAACTGTCAGTGAAAAACATTCATTACTCATTCGACGCGAAGCTAGAAGTGACACGACATGATGGCTCTTCAGACTAAAGTACACCTCCTACTTACACGATGAATTTCTCAGCCTCGCAGATCCAAGAGCACCAATTCCAAAGCAATCCACTGTATTATTGTAAAGAAGGTAGTTAGAGAAAAGTATAAAGAGATCGATCAATCTCCCGCCTGTGACAAACATATTCCGTCGGTTGACACTTAGAGCCCGACTTTTCCCGCATTAGCCATACGGGTTATTAGTTTTAGCTCTCCAACTTACATCAGTTTAGCTCTGCTCTACTTCCACTACATTCTGCATTACATATCGGCTAACATGCAGCTACTACCACCACCTACCCCCTTACACAACTTCTTCTATCTCTCTCTCTCTCTTATTTTTATATCTACAAACACTTTTTCAACATCCATGTGTTTCAATCCGCCCTCAAACACAATCTTCATACAAAGAGCTACTTAACTAATGTACAGAAAACTTGTCTCGCTATTTCCATTAGGCAAAATCAGACATCGGATAGCTATTTTTATTTAAAACACTTGTTTTTTAGACAAACTCAGGACTATAAGACACAAGTTTGGCAATCCGGAAATTACAAATAATTTCGACAACCTGGAATTTCCAAAAATGTTTTTTTTTCAACTTTTGAACTTGCTTTGACTTTCAGTAGCTAAAATAAAAATTTTGAATTTGTCATTTGAGCATTTTGCCGATTTTCCACCTTAATAAACCAAATTTTTTTCCTATGCATTTCTTTTAATAAAAATTAGCTCCCACTCCGGTTTGACCATTAAAAGATTATTAAATTCCATAGAAGATCTGGATCCATGAGCCCATCAAAAGAAAATTCTAATTTTAGATATAAAATAGCATATCGTGTTGTGTTGTGTTTTTGCAACTTTCTAGCAAACGCTTTTACGAATTATCCGATGCCTGCCCAGTAAGATGTAGTCACTTGAAAAGATATGCACTTACATTTATCCAGATACAATGCAGAGATAGATTGGTTTAAGAACATTTCATTTTACAAATGTATTATACTAGAATCCGAACACATCCATCTCAAAATATTTGAATCTATTGTACGTAGCTAGTAGGTATATAGATGATGATGATAGAGTTAGGAATCTAAAGTTGCGCATATTGGATCTATAGATATACACACCTAGAGGAAAGATTTTCATTTCCATTTGCATTCCCTATCCTACTATTCAATTTCTCAACTGCTAACTGAACTCCGTGTGCACAGACAGACACATGATATACAAGTGAGTAATATGTTGAAGTAGTAGTAGCTACGAGATAAGTTTCTTTTCATTTTCACATCGGGTCAAAGTGAAGCCCATCTCATCAATCATGGAACGAAAGCTTTGCTTTGCCTCACACTAATACACGACTCTCTATTTCACCAACCAGAATGGCAAGTGTCCTTTTCTACATTTACACTTCGTTCCTGATCGTCTCTCTCTCTCTCTCTCTCGTTGGTCTACCCTCATCCATCCATCTCTCTCCTGCTCTACACACGACTACCTCTCTTCTCTCTCTCTCTCTCGCTATCTATAGCTAATATCTGTCAAGGGTACCTCCTATGTACACTTTAAAGACAGCAAACAATGTGCGTGGCTGGCTTGGCCTCACTTGACTTCACATCACTTGCCCTGCTCTTCCACTGGAATCATATTAAGATAGATACACACAGATTACAATCTTACTACCCTCAGACCTTTTACATCAATCCCCGAGTCTCATCCTCCAACTCAGGAGATGTGCAAATGTTCAAAACTCAACACATCTTTCACTATAGATACTACGTCTCGAGAACGCAATCTATTCAGCATACTGTCCAATTTAACAGTAATTGCTAAATGTCTTTCTTTTTACGCAACTTCTAATGCAGAAACTTTTTTAGCTCTCGCTAAAAATGAATTTGTTTAAGTGCTACTGCTCTTAGCATCAATTTAGCAGAGAAATCATTAAGAGACATTTGATCAGACAAGGTAGCAATTTTGACAAGTAGGTAATTTTATTTTATTATAGTTACTAGATATTTACAGCTTAGGAAAATATTTTCACAAAAATCACATTACTCATTGTAAAATATTGAGAAAAGAAGTAATAGATATAAGACTATACATAATAAGAACAGGAGATAATCCTACAATTCTTTGTCTATTGCAATTAAAATGTTGTTCTCCTTCACATATCATCACTAATTAGGAGTAGGTAATTATAACCAGTATACACAGACAGATATTTCTACCATATAATATAGAATGCCATACAGTTTGCACGAAACAGTTTGCATGAAATTTAGTTTTCTATCAAGCTCGAGAGTTTATAACGATATGTAGAGTGTGAAGATTATGAGATGTAGAAAGAGCTATAGAATGGCAAATCAAGAAATGAAATGCGACAGGACAAAGCAGAAAAGCGTGGAAATCCGCGTGAGTAGTACCTGAATGTCTGTAGCAGGCAAGAGAAGGCACAGATTACGTGTGCATGTAATAATGTAAGTAAGATATTCACAAAATGCCACGTACACGTCTCTCGCACACAACTAAACTACTTACTTACGTAGCCTACTAGATAGAAAACAATGCAATAATCCACTGGAGAAAATACAGAGACATAATGTCACGTCGACTTCAGATCACATTCACACAGCCATTCTACACCCTTTTCCATGTAGTCTATTCAAAATGCACATGTACATAGGTATTCACACATTGACTACACTACGTGATGTACGAATGTGCCAACATCTTTTTCTTTTGCTACTAAATATATGCATTCTAGTATTTATAGAGTGTGCCTATTATAGATACACCATTTCGACACATCTCCACTTTATTCGCGATCGACAGGGGCCCACTTAAATGCCTTTGCTGATTTGATTATAATAATATTGTTCTGGTTTTTTATCTATTTATGAAGAATTAAGAAATATTAAAGGAATCATTATTTAAAGCAATGGATTTTTAATAAAAGGAAAAATCCAGTAGAATTAAAACTCTTATTTAACTTTTCTGCGTTTTTTAATTATGCCATATAGCTGGTAGATTAGAGTGGTCGATCTGCTAATTAATCATACCGTTGTTGCGTTAAAATTAACTTAGAAATTAGACAACAAGTGTAGCTTCTACAAAACAATTAAATGTGGGTAGTCAAAATAATTTTTTGATTCTTTAGGGAATAAAAACTTGTGAGACGAATTCCTGTGATTTAAAAATAGATATAATTATCATTGACCCTGTAGTGAATAAAAAAAAGGTTGTGAGCGCTAGCATGAGTGGTATAGTGTACCTTATTACGCTATTCATGTGAAACGGAACGTAAATACGTGAAAGAAACTGTGAGAGAGAGAGACAAAAGAATTTTTGTTGTTGACAAAAGGATTATTGCCGTGAATGCTATCACATTGAATTGAATCTGATGTTCTTGTATGTGTGTCTGTGTGTAGCTGTGACAATTCCGAAGTTTGTTCTGTTGTGCGTATATGAGATTGGAGTATTTTCTAGTCTATCGGGCGGATCAGAGGCAACTACTTGGATTATCTGTGTAGCTCCTGGAGTTTATTTAGGGAATTCTCATGTCTTTCTTCTTCTTCTTTGCATATTATCATTCCGACTCTCCATTCACATCACATCACATCAGCAAAACTAAACAAAACAGAATCCCAATTCTAAATCCCATTGTTTTCCATTTCCATAAAGACGAGTGGCATACATAGAATAGCATAGAGCCATGTTCGTTACATAACTTTGCATCCCATCTTTGTTCTGTCCTGTCTTGACTGGCCTGGAGTGCGTACATTGCTCTTCCTGCGTGACATACTCTCAGATTGGCCCTTGTATGCCGTGTCACATTCATGCAATCCTCCCGCCTGCAAAACAAAGTAATAGCTACACAAACTAACAGAGAGAGAGAGGCCTGAAATTAATGCCACTGAACTAACTGAGACAGAGACCTACATTTTTCCATGTCATTTCTCCAAAAAATCACGCACAGTTCTCACAAACTCCAAATCCATCATATTATAGAAATGTGTGTGCGACATAAAAGGTATCCTCTTTTTTTTATCTCTCCACCGTTTTCTGTTTAGCATAAGGTAATATTTATTATAGCGAGAAGGAATCTTCTACATTACAATATTCTAATATCCTTTAGTGTCTCTTTTACTTATTTATGTGGGCTTAAGGCATTTTCTCAAGGAATTTCATCCGCAGAAGACATAGCGTGTAACCCAAGTAAGTAACTATACTAAAACCTTCCAAGAAAAAACTGTCAGCTACTACACTGACGTGATCTGAGTGAGATACCTCTCTCTCTCTTTCTCTCAGGATACCCACATCTATACACAATGCATCAGTTTCTTAAGATTTGCCTGAAAGCGAAAGGCTCACTTGACAGTACATGACAGATATACATAGTCGGCCCTTAAACACAAACGACAACGGCTTTTTACTAGACAGACAAATGTCCATTACGCTAAACAACTTTCTCTACTCCTAAACTTCCATACCCTTAAAAATAGTAGCGAGAACTTACCTTTCTTATAAAACCATTCAAATTACAATAACACACTCACAGTCACTTGTGTGTGATTCAATAACATTCTCAAATTCCTATGTCTAAAACATAAAAGCAGTTTTTACACAATTACTTTATAATAATAGTCATAATGTCATATCACTTAAATTGAGTTGTACTTGTAGCTACACGAATGCATAACAAGCTTCAAGAGAAAGCCAAAAGTTACTTGTGCTCAATTATTATGTACAAAAGTCAAGAGCTCCTTTACAGTCAACTATTCTCACCATTATACATAATATACCTATCTATATATTTTAGTTATGTTATTATTTAGCATTCGTATACTAAAATGATAATGGAGACATGAAAGTAGAAGGAAGTGGATGAAGGCAAGTGAGTGAGTGCCTTTGAAACCAAACCGATGTGATTTCGTATGATGTAAAGTGCTATTGTGCAGGCTTACTACTTATTCTTGTGAGAGTAGCAGGAGTAAGATAGACAGGACAGGACGCCCAAAATTGAATACAGGAAATGATACGAGCTTTGTCGGCTCATCAAACACAGACACTTGACCAGAGGCAATGTCCATTGTTTGTTTCTGTATAATGCACAGGCTTCATCTGCAATTACATTAGCTACACACACAGCTACACATAGTAAAAGGGTACATAAGGAAAGACGGAAAATCAAAGCTCAAAAACATTTCAATGTACTATTTGTTAATGCAATTAATTTTATTACTCCTTTTCATTTCACACAAAAGGAACTAGCATTTCTTTCTGAGATTGATAATCATTTTCCTATACTATTCATATATAAATGTCTTTCTGAGAACCACTGAAACATTTCCAGTTGACTATCGAAAACGAAACTATTATTTAATACCAGCGATTATTGATTATTATAGTTTACTCCAAAAAGAATAATATTTCAAAGCTATATATTTAAAAATTAATATAAAATAAATAAACGAAATTTATAAATAGATTTTCCTACTTTTTTGTAAGTCTTAGAAAACATGAACTATAATATGTCTAGATTCTCTTCAGCACACAAATTTCATTTATCGAATCTTCCCACGCACAGTGATAAAAACATTGAACTAGCTTACGTCTGCAGATATTTCACTATATAGATATAAAATATTTAAATATGCAAGGCAAGATACTGAATTCTAAATTATATGCCATGCATGGCTATGGTCTTGTATAAAACATTGTCATACTACGCTACGCGAGAGTTTTCGATATTGGAGATCTTATAGTGATACTCAAAAATATTCCATCACTAAAATATCTTCATAACTGAAACTTGACGAGAAGACAACAACCAATCCATCTCACTCATTCACTAGCTATCCCAAGAAAAATAAATTTTGAAATCCAATTCTTCTCCTGTTTACAGTTTACATTTCTGTTGTAACTTGGATCCGTGGGAATGCCTTCTGTATACATAATACTACAAAGTATACATCCAGGAGCTCATTCTAGTTAAATACCAACCACATAATAATGTACATATATATTATATTACATACAATGACATCTCAGTGATATATGAATTCATACGTAGAATAAAAAAAGGAGAATATTGTTCATTTCATACAATTTACGGCTACAGCTTTTATTTTTTAATTTCAGGACAAAGTTTTGGGATTTAGGAAGTAGCCACTTGAAGTTCAAAACTGTAGCTTTCGAGTTAGAATAATTCACCGATTTGATTAATTTTAGCACGAAAAGAGTCGCAAAACTCTTACTAACATCCCAACCGTTCAAAATTTTAATTGGTCTTTTGTCTTTGGTTCTTAAAAGTGGAGTAAATATTACTGAGTAGATGACGAAGATGGAAGTTAACAAATATGTTTGATTTTACCCAAAATTCTTATAAAACAGTTCAGTTTTTTATCTGAAGGATATCCAGTACCGACCAAAATCACCAGTTCCGTACCGGTACCAGTCCCAAAACAGTAGTGCCCTAATAAGCCGTAGTTTGATACACTTGATACCCCCCTTCCCCAAACATTTTTATATTGCAGTACGGGTACTGGATACCCTAGATTCCATATGTAATTCTCAATTCTGCACTCACAGTTTTTATTTTTGTAAGAATTATATTTACTTAAAATTCCTTGTTTAAATTGCCTGCATAGGAAAAGCAAAGAATAGGCTACTGCCTCTGTAAATTGTAGTGTACGGTACAATAGAATACGTACGTGTACACGAGAGAGAGAGAGAGAGAGAAAGAGAGAATCTAACTATTTTTAGTCAACAAGATTAAGATTACCTTTGAAAGAACTCCCCCGACCGCCTTTCTCGTCTCGTCTCATCACAAGCTCATCTTTAGCTATCTCTAATGCCGTAGCAGGGCTGAGTGCAATGCAATGCTAGAACAGAAAAGTTCTTTCTACTTGTGTACATAACCCAGTAATAGACTACCCGGTTGAATTTGTTCATCTCTATTGTGTGCTTGCATTTAGGAGAACTGAGGAGGGAGAGAAGGAGGTGCTGTTTTTGAAATCTAAAAGGATCTGGCGTTGCATTTTGGACTCAGTCAGGCAGTTGTTAATGTCTATTGCACCTGAATGGTTTCTCTCGACTACTTTTAGTAAGGAAGCAAGCAGAGAGACTGAGAGAGAGAATGCGTGAATAGAGATATGGGATGACAATTGTACACAAAATATTACTTACTTTTCCTACTTAATAAGTTTCAAAGGAAATATCATAGCTAAATGCCTATCTTTACGAGTTGTTCTGTTTATACAGTAAAGCATACGCACAGAGCATATCATATCACGAAAAGTAAACTAAATCTATTTACCTGTTCTGCTCACAGGTCAGAGGAAGGCTCTATCTGATCAGAGAGAGGATTTCTTGGATGTTTGTACAGAGGATAACTCTATCTCCTGAGCCGGGACACAATTCTATTGCATTAAATCCTCTATTTACTCAAGGTATTAGCACAACCCGAAATAAAAGAGTTTTTTTTCCATGTGAGCTCAAGCAATCCATCCATCTTATTTTGGGCATCCCATCCTATCCTAACGTTGTAAAACTGTCTAACGGTCTCATCTCATTAGATTGTTCCTCCTGCCTCCTCCTTCACTCCTCCAACACTATTCCTACAATCCTTTAGTACACAAAAATAAAATATTACCTACCTACCTAAAGAAACTAAAATCCTTGTCTAGAATCTCTTCATAATATTTTATGGAATTTGTCTTAATTTAATTTATAACGCATTTATTTTATTTTTTAATATTATTCTCGGGTTGGTTGGTATTCATTTTTAGTGTAAGATATTTTCTAAAAGAGTATCAACTTAGGTTAGTCTAAGGCAATTTCTTTCAACCCAGTGTAATCTATAAACGATTTAGGTATTTCTATTGTGAAACGTAATCCAATGTTCAAACTAAAGGAGGAGCATCAGTTTCAATCCTTGTCGATTTAGTTTAGAAGTGCAAGGGAGCTTTAATACAATGTGATCTGATCTTGATCTTGGATAGGATGAAATGAGATCAGTTGAGAGAGAAAGAGAAGTCGGAACTGCAGGAGCAGTAAACTCCAAAGACAGAATTAAGATCAAATAATTCTTTTCTCTCTGACTTCACTCGGCTCATTCCACCACCAACAAAGGCAGTAGGAGTAGGACATGGGAGAGAAGATTCTGAAGAAAGGCGTTTTCTATTTTTATGCACCTACCTAAGCTGAGTAAGTAACTAACTAACTAAAAGTAAAGTAAGTAAGCTCGACTCCATTCCAGAAACTCTTTTTATTGTAATTTACTGCAGTGTCATCCTCATCATCGTCTCTAAGGATTTTTTATAGGGACATGTGCTGAGGTTATTATAGTGGAAGAGACTGCAGTGAACTGACCCAACTGTCAATATCTAACGGTTCTTTCCACTCAATGTCTTTATTACCCTTCATTAGCTCAATGCAACTCTGTTGTTTAAATCCACTCTCCTTCCATTCAACTCTGTACCAGAATTATTCATTAGCTCTTCTGTACGACGAACATTGTAGGTAGCTATTATATAGAAAATCATTGTGCATCCAATAGTGCTACTGTCCACGTGTTCTCATATTAACTCTTGGCTAATAGTCTATTTGCACGTTAAACTTCACTTAGCATTCCACTAGCAAACCCCTTCATATCCTTTAAGTATACGGTATATATAACATTATATCAGATAATAGTTATAGGGTGAATATTACGTAATATTATATGTATTTGTACTAAATGATCTGATATATACTATTACGACATTAAAATGATCCAGAGTATAAGAAGAGAGTCATTAAAATCCAGCAGTTGAAATTCTATAATATAGTCCAATAATATTATATTATTTATATTGTTGTAATGTGGAATATAGGTATACATGTCATTTGGTTGGGTGAGTGCGACTATTAATAACAACGCAGGAATATTACGCATCATTCGACATAACGCATCGCACATTACACTCCCATTACACACTGACCAATTGCATAAATTTTTATGTGAAGTTACCCTCATCTGGAAAAGACAGATGCGTCCCTTTACATTCATATATAGTGTCTATTCTTCTTTTGTGTCTCCCATACTAATAATATCCATTTGTCCATACAACAATCCCTCTCTCATAATATTACATACTTGTGTATATTATATGGAATAGAGAAATTAGGAATGTACTGTAATAATTATAGCAATATCCAAAATATTGTAGATAGATAGTTAGAATGTGTGTTATTATTGTGATGTGGGGGTGCAGAGTGAACAATGAAAGTTTGTTCCTATATACGAAGCATTTCAAATGGGGATGTTATGTTATGACGAACCCAATTGCCTGTATCCATTACATATATATATATATATATAAGTATATATACAGGATATTATAGTGTATACAAGGGATGGGGATGATAGTATAAGTGAAGTTTAAGTTAATCCACGTGCAAACATGCACACGCACAAGGAACACACGTTTCTTTCTGCTCACACTTTACTCAACTCTCCCAATTCCAACAAGTAGAGAGAGAGAGAGAGAGAGAGAGAGAGAGGTAAGGAGAAGAATTCAAGATTTACATTTGCATTCAGCATTCATACACTCATCTCATTTCATTTCAAATCCCAGAGAATACAATGGAAAATCCCTTTCTTAGAGATAGAGATACAGTCGGATGAATCTCCTTTGCACACAGACAGAGCAGACAGACAGAGACAGAGAGAGAGAGAGAGAGAGAGAGGCTACAATAATAATATCATAATATCAAAACGAAGCTGCTGAGAAAAGATCTTTGTGTTCTGTCTGTGTGTAAAGGTATCTTTCTTTGCTTAATGCCAGTCTTTTTTCAATCTAAACCTTTGCTTAGCTATTTTATTATTATTTTATTCCCAATTTAACTTTAGTGTTGCATTACACTCCTCTCACTCTTCAACTCCATCTCCCCTGATCTTGCGATAATATGTAAAACAACTTCTGTGTATAGAAGAAAATCTCTTTATCCAAACGGCTCTCAACCTCTCTACATAAAATCATCTTTCTCTATAGATACCTACACTTTTAAAGGCACAAACTAAAGTTAGATCGTTAAATATGTTGCGTAGCATTGCATCGGCTATTCTCAATTCTCACTCAGTTGAATTTAGCTGAAATCACAATGAGTCCAGTGAGTGTCGACAATAGACTTTCCTCACTCTCTCTCTCTCTCTCTCTCTCTCTCTCTGCTCTCCTTGTGTCTGTCCTCTCCTAATGTCAGATACCTACCTAATAGTATAATATAACTTAACAAGGTTATTGGTGCCCTCAGCTTTGCTTTTCCTTTAATTCAATTCAACTAACAACTCTAGCTACTAGCTACTAGCTCCGCTTTTCTGCCCTTCTCCTACCTCACAGATTCCATTATTCCTCTGAAGTTGATGTTGATGTTGACAGATCAACTTTTACGAGCCTTTAACTTTTCCTTTTATTCACAGAGCAGAGCAGACGGCCGTTATGTACACACAGCTTCCATTCCCCACGATAATCTAACGAATATTACATCTATTCAACTACAGTTACCTTTCTACGCACGTTATACATCTACGATTCAGCAAAAGCATTACGCAATACTTTATCTCTCAAAAGATAAACGTAACTGTTTCCTACTACGCAAATAAGACTATCCGTCATAATTAGCAAACTTTCTATAATACTCGTCATGAATAACATTTATCAACAGGCAAATTATCTACATTTTTAAATCCTCAAAAATAGAATTTTGTTCACCATGAAAAATAGAGAACGTTTGAAGGTAGCGAAAAATCCATTTGTGTTTTCATTCCGTAAAGAAACCTTATTGTGTTTATAGATCAATTATGTCAAACTATAGTTTTGTACAATCTCTATTAAATTTTCAGTGGATATAGTGAGAGTTAAAGGCTTAAATGGAAAATGCTCAAATGAAATATGAAGGAAGAGAATCGCAGAGGGATTTTTCATTATTTCCCCGTAAGTTCTCTGCACGAGAATTTATAACAGTTCAAGTTGTATTTTTCACTCTTTCCCTTTTTCATTCTCATACAATAAGGAAAGGTAGTAGCAACTACTTTTGTTTTATTGAGCTCCCTGTTAAGAAGTTTTCAAATGATGAATGCTACGCAAGTTGGAATGTCTACTTTGCCATTGATATTAGCTCCACTATTATTATTTGTGCGTAGGTACTATGTGTCTCTTTATGTTTATAGGTTCAAGTTCAGGCTTCAGACTATTATAAGGGTAGAAAGAGAGAGAGAGAGAGAGAGAGAAAATGAGAAACAATACAAATATATTATAGCCACTTAAATTTCACTGATCGATAAGAAACAGTCATGGCTCGGCTATTCTCCGCACACAAACATAACACTGACTATTAGATCTACGTATGTCTACCTTGGTGGTGGGTTGTATTTGTGTGTGTGTGTGTGTGTGAGTGTCCATTTCGAGAAGCATTCCACTCCACACACATACACACAAAGTTGGCTGGACTGGCTGAGGATAGAAGGAAATAGTACAAAGGAATATGATGGGGTAATAAAATCCATAAATGTGAATCACCCTCTTGTCTCAAGCTTGACTCAACACAAGTCAACTAAACGCAAAGTGAATTCAGCTATTATCTCCTCCTCGCTTTGATATTATTATATCTGTTTCTATAATATGTATGGAGATACCTGGATCGTTGCGTCATTATTATATAGATAGCCCACTAATAATTTCCTAACAAGCAAAACACTAAGAGCAGGGCTAACTACGTGGGCCACATCCGAAAAGCAACAAAATATATTATTGTCTGCTGAAATTCCATTTGAAAAACTGCGACTGTTAATTTAATCGATCATTTCTATTTATGGCTCTGCATGGATACTCCGAGTCGAATCTTGGAATTCCAAAGAAATAGTACGAGAGAGAGAGAGAGAGACAGTATATTATCCACTGATAAATATAGTGTGAGAATAGAATCGAAGAAAATAAAAAGATGATCTCCTTCTTCCTTATTGCTTTTGACAAGGGAAGAAAATATTATTTTCTTATGTTCAACCATCATATTCAGTTATTATAGTAAGAGAGAGAGAGCGAGGGAAGGCATGGAAAATGAAGTGTCTGTAGGAATATTCGGAAGATTTAGCTATATGTTTAGAATATGATTATAGGCGGGTAGTGTGCAGTGTCACGTCACGTTATAAAGCAGCCTTCTCCTTCTTTCTCTATCTCTGTACTGTGTATATGGCTAGAGGAATGATAAATAATGAGAGCTGAGGGTCTGGCCATAGGGAAAGTGAGAGTTTTATGGAGAGTTCGCTTCATAAACAACCCTTGGATGGCACATTTATGTTTCCTACTTACGTAACGTACTTGTACTATCGGAAACACCACTCCTGCCTTACCTAATACATTACACAGAGCCATACTTACCTATGTAGAAGAAGAAGAAGAAGAGGCTCTTTTAAGTTATACACAAGTATTACATTACATTGCATGGAATTGCAGCCTCTTTTTCTCCCCCTCTCACTCAACTGATTCTCCTTTGAACATACATGCAATGCAAGACACTGCAAGTGTTTCTTCGACTTGTAACAGTTGTAATAGAAGTGCACATACACGCAACTGATAATAATATATAGTAGCGATGCATAATATATTGCAGGGGATTCAACGCTCCATTCGATCTATCAATGTATGTAAACGCAAAATTCAGACAAGACAAGACAAGTGTTCTTCCTCCTCATATCATCATGGAAAAGGCTAGCCAAAGCCAAGGCAAAGATTTTAAATGCCTATATAGTAGATAAACCCAAGTTGATTTTGAAGAGTAAAGCAAGGGTAACAACAAATTACGTTATGTGCATCCCTACTATCACATAGAATAACAAACAAACAGAAGAAGAGAATCTTTTTGCATATAGTGTGTCGAAGGAAAATGTTTTGTTTTCTAAATGTTTAAGTATAAATGTTCAGGATGGATGTAAATGCTAAAGAGTTACAAAATGTTGAGGTTTTAGGGTAAAGATAAGAGAAGAACATTATAGAATCCTTACCTTAAGTACTATCTCGACTAATTCCCTTTTCTTTCCGTTTGTTTTCCTTCCAGACACAGGGCAAGAGGTCAAACTCTATGACTATATGAGCACCCAGGTCAGAAGAACAGGACAAACCAAGCTGGAGATCTTGTCTTTATAGATATAACCTGAAAAACGAAAAAAAAATACATAAATATTACAGATACACTTGTACACATAGATTTGTTGGGCAAATGATGAAAGAATAGGATTGTTGAAAATAATTAGAAAGCTTTTGTTTTGTGTGCTTTACAATTTCTACACATATTTCATGGATGATGTGACAGTTTTGTAAATGTTTTGCCCGACCTCAATCAAAACTAAGTAATATACGAGAAATTCATGTTGTTTTCTAAATGGAAATGGAAATTAGTCGGGCACTTTCCATCTTTCCCTCTACAAAGACTCACACATTTTAAATACTTTACTCATTCTATATCACACTGGGGGTATTTGTCAAATACTCTTACACGGTTACACACTTAATATCTACACACTCAACCAATAATAATCTCTGCTCTCTGTCTACCTTTCAGATTCATTTGAACTTTCATTACTTCATCTCATTTCAATGTGTCTCATGTAGTGAAGCGGCTCGTAAAGTAAATCTAAAGGATTTCCCTGTTTTATTTCCACATGAAATTAGTTTGGGATTCTATATACTCAGACAGTTTTTTCTAGCCTTCAGCTTTGCATGTGGTCAACAGGATATGAAAATTATTGACTGACTGACTGAGTGAGTTGTACTATTTGGTTTTCCATGGGATTAATATCCTCTTTGAGATGTGATATGCATGTTCATTTTGCTGGATCATCATGTTCATTTTACCTGAAATCAAGTATGAACACGTTAAAAGCATCACACATGTCAGTTTAGTGAGACAAGTTGATGTTTATTTACATACTGAATGAGTTAATGTGTGCATTTAGCTTGTAATTTGATGCACGAGCTCTGAACGCACTCATAAAAGACGAATGAACCGACAAAAGCAGTGAGAAATTCAACTCTCCGACCCTCTAATAACGTAAAACCTCTATTCAAATGAGGAAATTGATTTCGATGTCTGTATTCTCTATGCAAATATTAAGTACATCCCTAAATAAACATGTAACACTCCTAGAGGCTATGTTGCATGCATATCATCACTTTAAAAGAATCTTCTCATAATATAATCAAAAGCAACCAAAAGTAAATGATGCCACATCAATATTAGTAGTACTCAAAACTGTTCACTAACTCATTCCAAAGCCATGCCTATTAAAGATTAGCATTTTCAAAGCTATTTTTTCTTCCGCGAACGAAAGTCAACAAAGAATTTGGCACTTGTAAAAGTGAATGAAACTAATGTGCTACTGGAAGGTACTACAAAAGTACAAATGAATATAATTCAGAAATACATATAAATAATGATACACCAATGCGACTCACAATTTTCCAGCTCCCCATACGATTAATGTAATAGAAAATAATTATTAAACAGATAATATCAAGGTCAACATCTCTAGTGTTACAAACCTAATATTAATCCCGACACGGGATCTAATTATTTATTTAACGTGTACGAGATTAATAAAACATATGACATCATCCTACTAAGTGACAGTAAGGAAAATAATTATATTATTGTATTGCTAGAAGGAAAAACACTTGAGAGTTATGGAGTAGGTATATAGTGTTATTGCATTTTGTTATTGCACTAAATAATGTCAACACAGACAAGTCTAATGCCACTATTGACTGTCTGTTTAGATGTATAGGAGTGCTTTGGTGTGTTTGACATTTTAATCCGATCGATTTAGCTGTGTAGAAGTTCATATAAGAGTCATGGAGCTAGTAGGAGGAGATGAGGAAAGGAGACATTTCCCTATGATTTATTTGATTCTTCTTCGTTGTGCCTATCATTAAAGCGTGCAGACACTAGAGATTCTCATAAAATATAAGTAATAGATGGAAAAAGAGCAGTGCCATCCTTTTCTGTCAAAAGAGCCGACATGTCGGAACGTAAACGATGACAAAACACAAAGCATGTACACCAACCTCTACACACAACAGATAAATAGGAGTCGCCAAGTACACAAACCAAAACCAAAAAGCATAGCAATAGTCTAGAAAGTCTAATTCCACTCTGCTCTGTTGAAACTGAACAAATAGATAAGAGAGAGGATGAGGTGACTGCCTGACATGTCACTCTAATATGTACAATGAAAGAGTTACCGAACAGACATCGCTTACCTAATAAATTCTAACCTGTACATATTTACTTGCTCATTCCTCTACAGCATAGCAGTCAGTCGTCAATCTCTCTACCTTTCCACAGCCTATAGATAGGATAGGCCACAAATCCTACAAAATCTAATATCGCTTTTATGCAAACACATTTAGTGGATAGAAACCATAATAATATATTTTTTGTAGTCTGTAAACAAAGAGAAAAAGTGGCGATGATGATAACGGGATAGAACACATAATTAAAATGTTCTGTTGCAATCTCTTCAAAATACACTCAAATGTTTACTTACTCTTTGATGTGATATGAATTTCCTTAAAGTATTCCTTAAAGTATGACAATCACAGATTCATAACCCTTCCACCATATCGCGTAGATATTTATAGCATTATTATTACTAACAGAGTTGTCATTACAATTATAAAATCCATATATAAAAAATAGAGTGATTTATAGTATAGCATTTGGTAAGTTTGTAAACAAGGGGAATAATGTCGTCAGAGGAAAAATTGCAAAGTTACAATTCTCACGGCACGGATAAGATCAATCGAATAGAATGTTTATAAAATAGCGATAACTTTCTCTGGATGTTTCTATTAGTGGATAGTGGCTGACGATGCATTCCTTCGGGACTCTATGATGAAGAGATAGAAAAAGAGTCAAAGGGAAACGAAAGAGTCAAAGAGAGGAGCAAATATGATAAACTAGGGCTTCGCTACCCGTTACTACGTAACGGAATTATCAGCGGTAAATGAGCATTAAATAACTTATACTAATAG
>JAAAYG020079451.1:0-32535 GCA_009936455.2 Tomocerus minor | reverse complement strand
CAGAAATCCTCGGCAAAAATAGCTTTGCCATTCTAGCAAATGAAAATTATGCAAATGTTTCCATGCTGCAGAACAGTCACAAGATCATTCTAAAAGCAGTTCCCCTCCATAACTTTAACCACATACGTAAATGACATTTCTCCTTCCACGTATAATCATCATTCAGTATTTTCAAGTGTTAGCTTACGTCACAAAATTTAAATTCGGGGACCTGATATAGAAAATCGGATAAATTGGATTAAATAGGTAATAATGTTATTATTGTTATGTACAGTAAAGAAAATTCCAAAAAAAAAACATTTGCCTAAATCAAAATCTTTGCTTTGTATTTACTATGAAAAATTACTCCCATTTCATGGATGAGCGGGCAATTGGTCTTAATCTATTTTATCTGAATGTGTATTTGTTCAACACATTTTTTGATCTCTCCCCTTTCTTCACCATAAAAATCAAATCATTTATATCTACATTGCCCATGTACATAGATGGAGGCAACCTAAGTACACAAACCAGCCTAAGCACACAAATCCTCCCCATTTTTCTAACCATTCCTCTCGCTTCCTATTATTCTTCTAAGTCAGATCGCTCCTGTTATAATTTTCTTATAACCGGATCATATCAAAGGAAATGTTCAATCAAATATACATCTACAAAATATACAAAGGGGAGTGCAATGGTGAAATTATGTTCAGGTGCTATATGCTACTACGTGGTGGTAGGGATATGTATATCATATAGCCCTTTCCCACACTTTTCTTTCATGTATAAATACTGACAGGTTACCCAGATAAAGACTGCGAAGATATCACGAAGAGGGAAGCAAACGAACCGCATCTTGGTTTCCTATTTTCTTGCTAAGAGTAACTTATTGATTATTCTCCCATTATTCCGCCAATATTTTGACCATGGTTCAGTTGACACAGGGAGAAAAGCATTATTTCTTCATCCTCTCCTTCTTTATTATCTGCAGAGAATATTACTTACTTTTTTCAAGCCGTCAGCTTAGCTTCCGTGTTCTTATCCCTTGAGCATGTGATACTTTCTCCATTAGCGCGATTTGAGATGGTTCCTGTGCAGATGCACTCTTGTATTTTTAGCTTTGTTTTTCTTACATTTTCTGTAATGCATGAAAGCATAGCCAGGAGTGTTCTCTAATGCATGAGCATAGCCAGGAGTGTTATCTAATGCATGGGCATAGCCAGAAGTGTTCTCAAACGCAAAATCTTTCAAAAAATCTCTATAAAACTCTTAGAATGCAACTTATAACACCCAAATTCACAGCACTATCTCATTATAAACCTGACACAGATATTCAGATGACATATCTCCGTTACTTTTGATTTTGAAAATGCAAAAGACAGTTTTCTTTTGAACAAGAAGATAGTATATGTGTCATGCTTCATATTTCCATCCTGTAACTGCAACTAAAGATGAGTGCACTAAGAAAAACTCTGAAGAGTTCAAATAGTAATAAAGGATGCTGAGTCTAATTTTCCCAATAGATATTGTATGTATGTACATGGATTATCACATTTCGAGTCCCGCTATTGCATTCCTAGTCTTATTGCCTTTCAGATCGCTACTAGTGTTACATCGCTGTCTTGACTCTTGCATCCCAAAGATTCAAAGATAAAGCCAATAAAGGAAAGTAGGAAACCGATGCCGATAAAATAACGATGCTTGTGAAAATAGAGTAGAAAACTATAGGAAATATCTTGAGTCTTAGAAAAAATGTAATTTTAGAAGATAAAACAGAAGACTGCAGTAGAGCACACAGCATGGCACAGAATGCATGTAACTTGGTCGAATGGAGTTTAAATGTAGATGCAGCTGCAAGGATTATATTATAGATGTGCATGCATAACTACGCAATAGTGAAAACATGATACAAGAACTTAAACGTTAGCCTCCGTCTCATAGATCTTATTCCTTTGCAATAGTTAGTGATGGATGTTATTTTATTTCACAGCGTCTTCTTTCTATGCAGTTGAATGCTGGTGGCCTCTTAAGTATAATATTTCTACAACTATACAGAGGATATGTATGGACATATATATAGCTGTAGAATACAGCAATTGCCTACGGACAGTGGCAGAGAGTCAAAGCCTCAAGGAACACTTGGGAAATTGTGGAAAGTTTGTTTTAGTTGGTGTATGGCATGTATTTGCAGTTCATACATACAAAGAGAGTAAGGAGAAAGTCTGCCCGGACGCAGTAATTCCTTAGACGTGGAATTCCAAGCAGCCTCTCTCTTTTCCTTTACTCTATCCAGCGAATTCAGACAGGACTACGACGTCTGGTGTAGCAAGACCTGCTCCTGCATCTTCTGTCTTATAAATACACTTTATATCTATAAGATGTACTTATATATAGTTCTATATTATCTGTATATAGATATTGGGCAACTTTCTACTTTCTGTTCCGTATAAGTAACGTTACAGAGTTTGTCTTGTTCTAGTAATGTTGTCCTTGGGCATGTGGATGTTTGACCATGAGTGTGGAAGGCACTTAAGAAAAAGCACGACTGAGTTGAACCACTACATAATGCACAGCACAGCCACTACAATAGCACGTCAGCAACTCTCTCAATGATATATATGGAAGTATAGATATATAGTTAGTACATACTGGACATTGAGGCAGAGTGTGTGCGGACAGATATATCGAGACAGTGTGATGGCCAGCAGAGAGCTACGTAACGTACGCAACTTGTCTTTCTCCGACTTTCCTCACTGAACCTTTCTCTAGTTTACTTAGTTGGAGAGAGTAAAGTACTAAGCGTCCCTCTTTTCCTCTCTGCCTTCGTTTAGTTTGGTTTGGATGGCTAGAACAGTTAGTGAGTCTTGACTTGACTCCCGTCTTTACTTACTACTCAAGTGAACTGGTTAACTTTTAAGGAAAGTCGACTGACTTTCTCCCTTCTGTTCAGTCACTCACACGACTTGAGTCGAACTGGAACTCAGTGGCCCAGTAGAGTAGTCTCCTCCTCAAACTCTATTTTATCTAGAGCCCACTCGTCCAGCCATGCATGCTCTACTGTGCATATACAGTGCACACAACGAACCACTCAAAAAAGACATTTCCCTTCATTCCGAACACTGTGTGTCTATGTGAGGAATTGTGAAATGGGCGATGTGGATGTGGGTGAGTGAAAGAGAGAGAGAGAGTGAAGCTCTTCGCACAGAATTTACTTTCTCCTCATCTTCACTAAACTGAATCTCACTTTCTTACACTTAGTTTTTCAAATGGAAATTGTCGTGCCGTGCCGTGATGCATCGTTGCACGCTATATTTCTCATCACACACTTTTGCATCATTGCATCTGCTCGACTTAAAGGCTCTTTGGTCAACTCTACAGTGAAATGAAATAGTCCTCTGTGCCCTCCCCAACTAACATTAGAATACTATAGAAAGAATTTTTTTAAAGGGGCTCTAGGGATATTCACTACTTTCTTTTATTACTATATTTTCCGAGGGAATGTCTAAATATGCACACTAAAGATGAAAAACAGAAAGGGGGAGATAGTTAAAGGGAAAGAAACACGTTGTCAATAAAAGTTTTCTATTAACTGCACATACCAGGAAGTTATGCATACATTTTTGAACAAGGAACAAAGGATATATAGACAAAAGAAGAAGGCTCGGTCAACTACTACTTTCTTCCATCTACACAGAAATTACCGGTAGAGGAAGAGGAAGAAAGAAGTGCGTCAGCGTGAATTTTATGCTAGCTACCTATTCACTATGTGTGTAAATGGCTGATTTTAAAAGTCAAGATAGCAAGGAATGACGTTTAAGACGGGTGATGCTATAATATACCTTTGCACAAATGTTAGTTTAACTTTGGAATCTATGCACATGTAAACATTGAACATTTCAACGTGGAAAGCATTATGACTCCTCTTTCTCTCTCTCTCTCTCTCTTGTTCTTTCTCCTTCAGTAGCTTCCCTTTCACAGATAAAACTCTCTACTCAAAACTATCTGTCTGTGGACGTATGTACATAAGATTACAACACTCATGCATAACATACTCCTCTGCTACTAGACGAATACATCTCCTCCTACGTAAATAAAGAGACAGGAGCACATGTCTGGCGAAATAGAAGAAAAACTGCCGCACCTAACTACTAAGCAACATCTCTAAGTAAGACGCAATGTGCAAACTATAGTCTCTTACATATTCACTGCATCTTTTTCCCTTTTCTTCTTTCCTTCATGTCAGAGTAAGTAAATTGGAACGCGGAAACTTCCTCACTAGCTACACTCCTATCTCTCTCTCTCTTTCACTCTGTACTTTCTTCGTACACACTTCTAAAGTACCATCCATCCCTTTTGTTTGCTTTCTTTGAGTGTAGCTCACTGAATGTGAAAGTGAATTGCAGAGCTGGGAGACTCCTGTCTGCAACACTATACGTGATCTTAAACATTACTACGTACTATACACGCCATGATTTAACAACTAACTTGGCTACATCACATTGCTTCTGTTTATCTTCACTTTTCGATTGCCTTTGTTGTCTTCCTGGGCTACTTCCCACTTTCTTTTCCGCTCGTCTTCTACAACAAATTTATCTCCACACTAATATTTCACTTCACATGCCAAATGCCAAATCACCAAAAACTAACGGTCTCCATTCAAAAGTTACTAACAATAAGATATTTATCTTCTGGCGAAATTAAATACCGACTGTATATATATACTCTAGGATATTGAAAAAATGGACAGCGGGTATTTTAGCAGCAGCAATTATTTTAGTTGACGTTTACATCTCGTTTCTTTTGAAAAATAAAGTAAATTCTCGAGAAAAACAGGAGGTAAAACGCGAAAAAAAACGTGCGACAATTCCCGAGATGAAAATTTCCCGGTTGTCTCAAAAAAATGTTTTTCGGAATTGTTCAGTAAGTACTCAAAGGAACTGTCATTCCTACTTATTGGAATGTATCCCTTTCTCAAACAAGAGTTTCTCAGAAAGAAACAGTAGATATACTTATAATACTTAAGTTGTTTTTTATTAAATAGCTGTTATGACACGTCTAGGACTTTTCCGGGAGACAAATCTGTCACCTAAGCTAACTATATGACTTATTTCTGCGAAATGAAAACCTTTCAGTTAAAACGCAATACAGTAAGTCAAATCTATTAGGTAGGGTAGAGGATTTATAGGAATGCAGAATGCTACAAGATGTTGAGAATTTGGTAATAGAAGGATCTTGGAATAAAGTTTACTGATTTGCTTGCATCGAGCTGTATAAATATTTCATAAGTTAAGTATTTATGACAAGCAATTCCTTTCTTTGTGCAGCTCATCCAATTTTTCTTAGAAATGTCTAAAAATTTGTAAAAATTCTTGCTGAGAATGAAGAGGAAAATGTCGTTTCCCCTTATTCAATCCTGCAGAATGTTTCTCAACATCTAGTGCCATTAAAGTCAAAAATACGCTTTCACTCATGACTTAATTCAGGGAAAACTCTTTCAAAGAGATTTGCACTCTAAAATGAATAGTTATTGCATAGTGCATACACACTTTCTAAAGAAGTAGGCGTAGAGTAGGCGTAAAAGAATTTCCCATGAACTTATTATAATTACTCACTCAATATATCATCGACCTCCATAAATATACTCTTTTAGTTAAAGGAAGTAAAGTCAAGTGTGAAAACATATTTTTTGGCAGAATATCTACAGAGAGAGAGAGAGAGCCGGGGAGAAGAGTTAGTGTAAGTACATATGTAAATTCAAAACACATTCACAGTTTCAAATGTGTTGTTCTACAAGGCGACATAATGCTTTCTCTTATCTAGCATTGGCGACAGGACATATGTATGTGTGTGAACATATTGACTAAGGAATCAATAATACATAATACATTGTGATGCTTCTCATGCAACAATAGTCTTGCGACGATTTCCTTATTTAAGCTCTTCTATTTCCCACAGAGAGGCCCACATAGTTGCTATTAGCCAAAAGGCACTATAAATATATTGTAGTGGATATAGTTAGAAAAGTTAAGTAGGAGGATTCTTCTGTATGAATCTCTCTCCGTGTGCTACCTATGAAATGTAGCGTTGGCTTGGACGCTTTTATTCTCTTGCTGATTTCTGCTCTCGATGAGCTGGTAGATTTCCAAAGGATTGAGTTGGACTCTTGCCATTCTCATACCTATTTACTGTAGTTGCTTCCCAGTGTGGAATGAGCGAGGGAAAGGAAAATAAGAGAGAACGTAAACTATATCACGGAGCATTTAGAATGTATTTCCCCATAAAGACTCTCTCTCTCTCTCTCTCTATCCAGCTTCATAAGTAAAAGAGATAGGAGTTGCATGGAATTGTCCTTCGTGCATTATGTAGGTAGAGTTCGTGGCAGAATTCATATCGCAATCCATACACTTCCCATTGGGTAACTATGCAGTCTGTGCGAGTATTTTATCTATGTGAAACTCCTACTGCATACGGACACAATAAGGATGCTATTGTAGTGAAAATAGAGTTGAAATGCCATACATAGTCCTTTCAGGCCAATGCACTGCATCTATACCTAACTAGAATATCCCATTGAATGGATTGAACACAGAGAAAGCCACATAGTACTGTCGAAAAGAGTCCAGAATGAATGCAATGCATCTCTATACAATAGTCGTAGGTACTATGGTGTCTCCATTCTCATAGTATTCCTACACACAGCCTTATAAATACACAAGGCATTAACTTATATGCATTTATATAAGAAATATTTATATACTTAGATCTTTATGACAAGGCTATGTAAAAAGAGGGGTTTTTATAAGGTATACTCTTTGATTCTAACATAACATAACAACAAAACGTAACGTAAGCTCTTTGGTTTCGTTGGCTCACATTCACCTCCTAGTCATTGCATCACATTCGTTCACTTTTATTTACTTCAGCTCAGTTACGCTTTTCCCTTATACAGTGGCACTGACTTTCACCAACTAAAATTTCTCTCTCTCTCTCTCTCTATCTATAAGTACATATATATATTCTTATTTAGTTATTAGTATATATAAAGTCATATAAGTGTATATCTCTTTTTTCTTTGGTTTAGTTTGGTTGGCTCACTTTCACTTCAGGCTTGATTCTGACTTCCCTGGCCATGGCCTGCAATGAACTGAAGCGAATTGTGAGTTGAGCTACGTATAGCTGAGTTCAGTTGAGCTCATTCAATTTCCTCCTGAGAAAAGTCACATCAGAAAGACATTTATCGGGCCACCTCTCGTCTCCTCTACACACAACCATAGCTTGGGAACAATGAAAGTCTCACAGTAGTAAATTCAAGGGCTGTAAGCTTTGTAAGTAGGTACATCGTCAGGATAGGTAGGTGGCCACATTGCAGAGATACAAAACAACGTGGCCAACACTACAATACAATATTGTAACAAAAGATAAGGAGCAGTAATATAGATAGTCCGATGGCATTGATGTATCATAATGCCTAGTCCTTTTCTCTTTTCTCACTCCTCTTTAGTTTAGTATAATGGCCAGTCAATAGAAATAGAATGGCAATAGTAGCTCTGAGATATGTAACTACCTACTACCTACCTTGGCCAATAGAAATCAAATCCACTTGGGCATTGAACAATAATCTATATACATACATGCATACATACATACATACGCAATGTGGATATTCCATTGTCTGTCTTTGTCCAGAATTGATAGTGCACGTGTACATATCAATATACTACTAGACACTCCACTATAAAAGACACGAGACACAACAAAAGCACTGCTGGAGGAAAATAAAAAAATATATTCTAGTGTTCTTCTTCTAAAGGAACAATATGGGCATTAGTATTTACAAAGATAGTAAAGCAATAGAAAAATATTAGTGAAAATCTTAAAAGCATATATGCATAAATGTAAGAAATAAGTTTAACGAGAATGTAATGTATTTCTCCGTAAGAAATTAAGTTTCGCATTTCTTTTCTATTTATGGAGAAATAATGGACTCAATGCTGTCTTTCAATGGTTTATTGGTAAAAGTTACTTTGTATTAGCTACCCATAGTAGAAATCTCGTAGAATATGACTTGAATGTATTGTCAACTTGAGCCAAATTGGAAAAGAAAGGTTACTTTCCTTTCTATTTACAAATGTAAGAGATTTCATTATTCCCTCTAATGTATGTATCTGTATCAGCACAATACACAATTCCCTTCATTCAATCCCTTTCAAGGAAAGCGCAGTCAGAACACAGGAGACAAATAATAATAGCAACTCCACTACGGAACATAATTTTCTATTGTGTAACAAGATGGACAGAAAACCAATATTCAAACACAAAAGTTTATTATAAGATCACATGAGAAGCAGAGATACATGCATACACTCTGTTGTCATTCTCAGTTTGCTCACTTCTTCATGATAACGATATTTCTCAGAATAATAAAGTAATATCAATTTCCATTCAAAACTCATGCCTCTCCATACTCTGTCTTCAATTCATAATATCATAGTGGGCTTTTGTAGTATGTCTATTGTTTAGAAAACACTGTGCCATACATCACAATAGTTCACTCATCCTCAGAGAATTGATATTTTGATACTCACATTAAGGAATACTTCTTTAAGAAATCTCGTTTTGTTCATAAGGCATTGTTCTCCATCCACTTTCATTGAGTACCAAATCAGCTATTTCATTTCTTCTATCATTCATTAGAAATAGTAATGTTAGTAGACGCCTTCTTATTCTTATTGAATTGTACATTTATTAGTGTAACGAAACTTTGTTAGGTACTTCTTTTATTAATATTTTCAGGTTTTGCATTAGAATGTCATTTTATTAGATAATGGTGATGAAAATGAATTGAGAATTGGATTCATTGACTTCCAGTTACCAGAAAAAAATCTCAGTGTTTGCTTTTGAAGAAATTGAACTGGGCACAGAAGGACTTGATTTTCTTTTTGCTTCTTTGCACAATAACTTAATTCTGTTATTATTGAGTAGCAGAAGTGTGTAGCAGAGTTGAGTGAGATAAATAGGGTTTGAACATCTAAATCTAGTTACTATCCATTTATGTATTCCGACGAGACGAGATGTGAATGTACTACTTAAAATGTGCAGACATAATATATAGACATGTATACGAGAGTGTGTGGGCTGCTATTTCACAGATAGGCATTAGTAAAAGCAGCTGCATTGCTAAAAGAATTTTTTATCGTCCATTCTACTTGGTGTATGAATGTAATTCTTGGTGTGTGGTGCTTTAGTGGATGTGAAAGGTAGAGACTGCAGTAATGTATGTACATAGCTAACGTGTAAGCCGAACAAGAAGTTCAATATTGTAGCGGGTTTGGTTGAAAGTATTCTTTCTTCTTGCGAAATCCGTTGCAAACGTTGGGAATCTTTTCTTTTCCCATACCTACACAACAATAGCGAGAGAACCTAGAAGTATCCTATGCACCTTTGGCGCAACTTTCCATTTACAGTTCACGATAGACATACATCCTTTTATATTTACTCATACGTCCTGAGAACACAGTTATTTGCCTTTTTCTGTTTGCCCTCAGTAACGGACCCATCCGACAATTCATTCTTGAACTTTACTATAATAGAACATGTTATATGTAGAAAATGCTATGTGATATATGCAAACTACAACTCAGTGTGTGCTTAACACCTAAGCTATAGATCGTATAAAGTAACCATGAAGAGTACATCGCAAAAGAACGCACACGGGCTTCACTGACAATATCACACACTGAGCACTAACTACATAGGAGTTCCAAACTGCACATCACAACTTTACTCACATTCCTCCTAATACTTTTATATTCTAAACCGTGGGTATGCGTACCTACATTATTCGCTACACACTCTTCTCTTTATTCCAGTTTTGGGCCATTGATCATCAAAGACTTTTGCCTTTCTCTCTCACATACAAAATATATGAATGCACTTTCACTCTTCACGAATAATGCAAGGATGACTCTGACAGTTTTTCTATACTGGTTTATCCGTCTTTTATACAGAGCTATTGTGCCACAATGTCTTGTTACTTTTATTAAGATACTCGTTTTGGTTTGGTTTAGTATACCTTTTTATAATATTTTGTGTTGTGAAAGTTGAATTATGGGTTTCATAGCCTGTATACCTAAGGGAATAACTTCACATAAAGATAATTGTCTTAATGCAGAACTAGTAAATGTTCCGTTTGTATGTTTTTTGTAGAGATACTGTATATGGGTACGTAATATTAGCATTAGCATCTGTGAAAGTTCTTATGGCTTTGGGCTAGTAAGTGTACGAGAAATTAAATGGTAAAAGAACCGTGAAAATTAATAACCGCCTAGCTTTGTACATTGTAGTATAGGTATTTGAATAGCTAAAATTTATTTTCATACAATATGAAAATAATTCCTTCACTATGTGCGTGTGTGTTGTGTGATGATGACCGATTGATTAGTCATAGTCTTCAATCAACCCCAAGCCATTCAATTTGCACGTAGTTACATTGTGAAGGAATACAAAAACCTACAATTAGTGATGTTATTATATCTCCAATTTAGCATTAGGTACTTGTGATGATGAGCTAGTAGTAGAGAAAAAAGTCTTTGAAAAGGTTTAATGATCCTGTAAATAATTGACGTAACGTGTCAGGTCGTTGCTTACGTAAGTAGCACCTAAAAGGAGCGTAAATAGAAATGTTCGTTTATTGTCAGCACGTTCCTCATCCAGATTCAGACAGTCTGAACTGAAGTGTCACCATCCCCATAGTTAGTCACATGTCAAGGAATGGAGAGGACGTTAAGTATTTACTCATGAGTCTATCCTCCTAGTAGTAGTAGTAGTAGCTAGTAGTAGTAGAGTCGACGGAAACTAGAGTAATCCAGTCCAGTGAAGTTGAGCACGAATCCCATTGCCCTCTCTATATAGCGGGATGGGAAAATTGAGAAAAATGCTTATGGTTAGTAGTCTGAGTTGATTTGGCTCAGTCACTACACTCTACGTTCTTTTTATTCTGGACGAGAGTCTGGAAAGTCTTAAATCCCTCAAGCTTCAAAAGGCACAAACAAGACACAAGTGAAAGTCAGCCAAATCTAAAGCCAAGTTGCTGAGCTCCGCGTTGCTCCGTATATATTATATTAGATGTGAATGAGACAGGAAGAAAGTAGCCGAGTCCAGCCAGGACAAGTGAACCAGGAAAATTAAAACACCCGACTGTCTCCGTCTACGAACAACATACTCTTAACACAGTAGCCTCTAAAATAAATAGTGACTAGCCGTTGAATTTATTAGTGTGAACCAATGCCTACTACTAGCCCCTCTCCTAATGTATTTAACTAAGAACATGCTCGTAGTTGTCCTCGCGATCCGAGTTTTCTCACAAAGAGAAAAATTTAGGAAGTCTTAAATTACAGTTGAGCAAGGGAGAGAAAAAAATGTGCCACAGAGATTTTTTCCCCTGATCCTTTATTTTCAGATAAAAAGCAAACAAAAACAATCTGAAGTCTCGTCGAGTTACGTCAACTTGAGAGAAATTAAAAGAAAAATGAGAGTTTAGCTCAGAGGATTGTATTCCTAAGTAATTTAAATAACAAAGGAGCTTTTGAAGTTTAAATGGAATGTAAATATATGTTAGCTCTGCGAAATGAATTCAAAAGGAGAGAGAGAGAAGGAAACCAAAAAGTCTGCCATGGCTTTACTCTCTCACATTTTATTAGTTAGCACTTTGCCAAATTCAAAGATGGGAGAGAGAGAGAAAGTTTGTTGGTAGAAAGTGCTCACCCTGTTAAACTGCATACGTATGGTATAAGTAGAAGACAGTTATGTGGTTTTCTCTGCCTACACTCTCTTCTTTCTCCCTTGGCATCTTCTAGCTAGCCGCCTGATCTATGTATTTAACTCCGTTTCCTCCCGATTCCTAGTTTGGAGGCTGGAGGTGAGTGTATGGATCTATTGGTTTGGCTCTACTTACTCTCGAATGTATACTTATGTGTGTGTGTGTGTCTGCTTTTGTCTCCTTTTGGCTTCCCTCACCCACCAATACACTAAAGTTCACTTTAGCCCAATACCCACACTTCACTTCCCACTGTGCACTACTAATAACTATAGAGAGAGAGAGAGAGAGAGAGAGAGAGAGAGAGCCCCACCGTCCCACTTAGCACATCCACGCCTAAAATAGGAAAAGAAATCCGAAAAACCGATAACATTCCCGTCTACGTGTCACGCTGCATTAATTTAGGAAATCAAAGCGAAAGCTTTCTCCTTCTTCCTTTCTCTTCCTTTCCTTAGTGTCGGAGTGTAATAGCACCCTAATAGTTTATACCTATACATTCCCTCTCTTTCTTTCTTCCTGTCTAATAATAATAGTATCGTACGTAGCTTTTATATTGCCGATGTACTTATTTATATACTCTGCCCCATCTATTCACTACTTTCGAGTGTCTGCATTCCCTCACTGAGTTTACTACTTCACACCATTTCGTCTTCGTCTTTCCTGATTACCTCTTAAAGCTTGACTTGCCGTTATTAGGAGCGAAGTCAGTCAAGTCACTTCTAGTCAGCCAGCACAGCCATCCAAAAAAGAAAGCAACGCATCCAGCATCCTTTATTTAGATACTATATATCCAAATTCATATATACAAACAGAATCTTGTAGCCTTACACTACACTAACATCTGTGCTCTTTTTAGCAACTAGACAGTTACAGTCTACAGTATGCTCAAAATAGTGCGAATGTGAGCATAGGGAAAGAAACTTTACACACCGCAGACACAATACACAATTTTATATGAGGACAGTACCTATATCATATTATATACTATCCACGACAAAGGAAATAATATATTACACAATTCTTTTGCTTAAGACAAAAGAAATTGTTAAATCTGAATTACCTACTAAGATAGAAACTTGGTTTTTTAAACGAAGAATCAGGTTGATTTTCGGATTGGTAACTATAAACAATTTCCTATGCTTAAGAAATACTTTTTCATAGTTAAGACATCAAATTAATTTTTTACATTATCAATATTAAAAATTATTTATAGTTACTTTAGATCATCAGGTACCGTGTTAAACAAGGTAATATAAATCAAATCCTAAATTAAAAGTTTGTAAAATATTGTGCATAAAAATGTATTCTAGGGCTTACGAACAGGCCCACGAAGATTTTTTTTGCGCGCTTTTGTAATTTTGTGTCACAGCACAGAAATATCAGGGATTTGAATTGAGTTGATAGCTGAGGGTATTTATATGTCATAGTCATATTATTGGTTAGGAGACTGTTGAGTAGAAGGTTAAAAAGGGGGATTGTCGACGGGGAGTCTATAAGAACACACAAGCTCGACTTTACAGAATTACTTATCGTCTTAATAAGAATTATATTTCACATTTTCAATTCAGGGCATCACTTGCTGTAATCCTCTTGGCGGATAGATTTAACTTGTGAATTGAAGACCGCTTGCTTTGCATGAGCTCAGCTAGAGGCTCAACTGTTGTTCTCCTTTTCTACTCAACACTCTACAGATCTCTGTATAATAAAATCTACTACAGAAGACAAGACTCTATGTGTAAGTCTGTGTGCGTTTAGCTCAGTGCTCATCTGTTCCCTTTTTTTCCATTCATCGATCCGTTTGAAAATACAGTCGAATTTCTTTTCTCACACATTCTTATGCCGGAGTTGAAGAGAGAAGCACATTAGTATTGCCTTCAAGAGTTCAATCTAACTTTTGTGTATTTCTGCTAGCAAAGCAATGGATTCTCTCTCAGCTGCGTGTCTCTCTTTATACAACGCACATAAGTATCTGTAGCCAAGTACACAAAATGTGCGTGGAAATGAAAGAATTGCGGACTTTACATTCCTTCAGACGGTATATTGCTTGGGTAGTACCTTTCCTTTGCAGTTCTATATAGTATATCCTTCCGTGTTGCCACTTAGCCACAGGCGCTGATTGGCCGCTTAATTTTTTAGGTTTTCTGAGTAGGTATCTTACTTCACAGCAAATATAGCTTAATATAATATGTAGATAAGTAACAATCATAGTAGTGTGTATAAATTAAGGTCCCTACGAATTTGTTTCTATGCAGATTGTCTCTATGAAATGTCCGTATGAAGATTGAGATTAAGTTCAAACACCGTCTGAAGGAATGTAAAGTCAGCAGAAAGCCGAACTAATGCTAGACACAATGAAACTTTTCCTTTGAGAAAAACTGTTTTTCTCTTCCAATAAAGAAATTCTTACACACTATTCTGAACTTGCGTTTCCAAAATGTTTACTAGTTTCATTGCTATATCACTGCGTGCACTCTTATGCAAATATAGCGAGAAAGTGAGTGGCATACCTACATTCCACGCACCTGTATAAATAATATACCAACTGCTACAATAAAATGTTATTACTATTTTGTTCCCTCTTCATTGCTATATAGGTGTATCTCTGTAAGTTTTTATTAACAAACTAGACTCTAATATGTAGAAAGCTAGCACTTGTACATTCTAACTGAAAGGTAGACTGAAAATGAAAGCAGGAGTGTAATAGTCATCTGACTTTGCAAACTTTTCCTCAACTCACTTCACTACAAACATGGTAAAATCTTGACAGCGCTATAATGAACGCATTTGACCTGCACAATAGAGATTGAAAATTCCCACGAATGTAATCAAGACTTTGCTACTCCCCGTAGCCATAGACAGATCTAGCCCTGTCCGTGTGAGAATGTTAAAGAAACTAAAGTCGACTCCTTCTCACCACCAGAAACTTATGCCAAAGAAAATCAGAATTTATGCTCCCAGCAATATAAAAGTATTTTATTGAATGTTTGTCAAAAATGTTTCATTTTAGAGTTCACTTACTCACATATTTATAGGAGCTACTCCCTAACTCTCAGTTTTCCTTAATAACAATG
The DNA here is from genome assembly GCA_009936455.2 of Tomocerus minor. NCBI lineage: Eukaryota > Metazoa > Arthropoda > Collembola > Entomobryomorpha > Tomoceridae > Tomocerus > Tomocerus minor. Next base: position 17,670 of record JAAAYG020079451.1, on the reverse strand, counting down.
CAGTGTAAACCATCATGTCACCGCAATCACAATGAATTTTGGTGATGAACGTGACAATAAATTCCGATGATCTGCTTATACTAAAATTCTTAATTGTAAAATAATACCAAAAAAGTCATTCGGTTTGTTGGAAAAATAAATTACAAGAGACTAAAGCGAAAGTATATATAAATATTATTATAAGTTATGAGTATATTCCGAATAAAGTTTGTGTACTATAAAAATACGGAGGAGGAAGAATGGAGAAAAGAATGAGTAGTTTTTATCTTGGCTTAGAGTAGTAAATAAATGTATAAGCACCTATTTTATATGTATGTATTCATTTGGTTTAAACTGAGTTGGCCACATAAAAGTACATCTACATAAGATAACTATATGTAGGGAAAGGGAGTGAAGAAAATTCTACTTGGTTGGTTCACATCAATTGCATTGCATATCAGATCATTTCAGCTCTTGCTTTCTATCCATCTCTATATAATATATAGATTTAAGTATATATGTAGCAGAAGTAAGTCTTGAAGAGTTTAAAGAATCTAGCGCCCAAAAACTAAAATCTCCAACGGAAAAACTGGGAAATTCTCAATAAAGTCTCATGTGCTTGATGAATGAGACACGACCTAGGAAGAAAATAGTAGTTCTCCACACAGCCTGAAAGAGTGCACAGTTTGAGTCAAGAATATAAATGCGGGTTCCTATACTAAATATAGTGGCAGGATCCTCCTATCTGAACAATAGATTACGAAAATGTAGACAGAGCATACCAGTATGTTATTTAGAGAGAGAGAGAGGAGACAAGACATCATATTCATATCCTGGCTATCTCATCCACTCCTTCTTTAGATCAGCCAAGTTGAGTATGGAAGGAAAATGGTAAACAAGGGCCAAAAAACAATAGCTCTGTATGCAAGAATAGTAGGCTAGTCTCACTTGTCATTTTTTCCCTCATACTCAGAAGAATCTCATATTTCACCCAGTTTCATTATGAAGAATTCTTCTTTTGTTTTGATAAATCTCTGTTGACAGTCCAGCTCCCGCCTGGCCTGACTAAATCAACCAGTCAACTAACTAGACAAGATAAAGATAAGTAAAAGCAGAAGCAGCCCTAGCACTGCAGTCTGCACTTTATATAGAACATTATGCAGCTTGTTGTTGGCTAGACTTATAATAATACTCTTTATATATATACAGACTTCGATTCTACTATATTCTTTTGTAGTAATATAGAAATGAGAGTTTATCTTTGTTGTATTTATGTAGTCAGAGAAGTTAGGACACCAAAGTGAACCACTATATTATTTTTGGAGCCTTCATTTTATTCCGCCTCCTTTCCCTCGTTTCTGTCTGATGTGATTGTGATTCAGATTCTGAGACACATTCACATTATTTTATTCGGGAAAAAAACACGAAAAATACTTTCTACTGGAAAATGAAATGTGGAGCGAAGGAAGCGTCTCTTGGGATGAGCATAGTAATAATACTTTATATATTTCTGGAGATGCCATTGTTAGTGGAAGTGAATTTGAGTAGTTGGCCCAATTCATTATCTATTTTAAACATTAGATTATATTGTGGGACACTTATACTTAGAAATGAGATGTGCTGTTTGGTTTTTGCGGTGTACACATAAATACGAACTGAAAATAGAGAGAAATAAATAGATAGATAAATTAAATTCCCCACCATGTAGCTATGTGTAGGATTGTGAGTTCCTGATGTCTTGTCTCACAGTATATGTCGGGGCATCCTCTTGATGAATTCAATGCAGAGGAAGAGACAGCCCAACTGACTTGGCTAATGTAATTAAGGAGAGTAAAGCTCATAGTGAAAAGAGAACAGTGGGAAGCTACAATCTAATCTAAATAGTAGTGTGGGGCATTTAAGACGAGAGAAAGTACGAGTCACTCACTTTCCTCCTGTCAGTCGGACATTCAACATTTCATGCCTTGACAACACAACAGTTAAGAGTTATTTCCACATTTCACTCCAGACTTTCACTGTGAATTGCATAATATTGCAAGGAAACCAAGAGGGATGTGCTCACTATCTTCTCAGATAAGTGCACACAATCGCAAAGCAAGTGGAAAGGAAACTTGTCGGATATATATCTGATCATGAGTGATTTATGGTGTGTGCTTATCAGCATAGTGAGACTATTTGTTAGACACACAACTATATATTATATTTATGTAGGTGCACATATTATACTGTAAACATTTCTTGTTGTAGGTTAGGTAAGACTCAGTTTCATGATTTACTATCTAATATTGCCTAGTGTCTATTGACCTATTGTAAACATTCTGCAGCAAGTGCTACTCAATGAGTGTTACACGATATATCTTATTGAATATCTTTCTTGCCCAACACAAACTAATGCTATCAACAGAAAAAAATGAGTATCTATAGAGAATACATACATGATTATACGACATAAAATTGAGACAGTCCAATATCAATAGAGAAAACACTGTGGTGGGTCTGGATTCACCATTTGCCAATTTGGCTTGCCCTAGTCTCGTTTCCTTAGTTTGAGAGAGAGATGAAAGATGAGTCGATTACTCTTTTCTTTTCTCTAGATCTTGTGCAAATCCTGTGGTCAGGCAACATTGGCCCTTTTTAATGGATAATTTGTTTCCTTTTTCCTATAACCCGAGTTTGGTTATATGACAGAACTCTATTAAGAACTATAGTTAGTGCTTTATATGCCAGTCAGTGTCAAACTAAGCTGAATGCATCGAAATCGAAGCATAAGCGAATGAATGCAGTTCAACTGAAGTAGTGCAGTGTAGAGATGATAGGATATGGGCATAACAGTAATTCCATTTACCAAGAGAACATAAATAATTGAGAGGACAGGAGAAACCTTTCATTTTCCCATGATATCGTGGATGGTCTTCTGCTTTAGACGCTTAACTACTTACATATCTCTGGCTGTTTTCGCTTAAGACTATATATACAGAGTTTTATGTATAGAGAGGCCTATTTATCTGTACAAGGTAAGTCTGTGGCTTCAATGGAGACGTCTTGTTAGTGCATTTGTAAAGAGGGAAGAAAAGGGCACGGGGTCAATCACTTAATTTGCTCTTGGATTAATTCCATCTTGCTTTTAGGATGTACTTTACTTTAGTTGCTTATCTGGCTTATTGTTGGTTGTACTTTCTATGAAAGGAATGTAGGCCTAATTCATCAAACCCATACCTCTGGCTGCAAATATAGTAGCCTTTATAGCAATCCTGCATATACACTTACAAATTATGGATTGCTGTATCCATCTCATCTTAACAAGATGCATTCATATACACAACGGTCGGAGAACCTATTCAGATTTCTTGTTATGTATAGAATGGTAATTTTGTTAATATGAATGTTGTATAATATCATAAAGTATATGACACAATTTAAGAATTACATAAGGTTCATAAAGACATATTGTACCATGTGTGAGTGTATGAACTGTAATTTAATTATAATATGTATATCATCGTAATATTGTAGCAGTGTAGCTGATACACTGAAGAGCAAGAGCAAGACACACCTTGAGTTTAACAATAGCAAAATAATATTCATTTTATTTAATGAGAGAGGACGGGATATGGAGGAAGTTTACTACGGACGCTAGTAGTTTCCATTCTCACAGTTTTTTCGGCTATATAGAGAGATGAATAGTTAATATATAGAGAAATGCTATACTGGGTCTAATTAAAAGCACAACATGAACAAAGTCACTAGAGCATGTAATACATATCTGTGAAAACTACTTTTAGCTAAGGAACATTCATGTAACCTACTAACCCATGGTTTTGAGGTAACTTTAATACTACGTAGCTAGTGAAGTTCTCGCAGGACAGAAACTAAACCAGTAGACTAACGTCGAAATAGAGTCAATGATTCAACATCTAGTTCTCCTAGTATATATACCATGTACAATTTACATTGTATCCCTATCCGCTCTAATATTTACTAGAGATGCTCTTTTCAAAGTTGTTGCTTTTATTTTAGCTCGCTTTCTTCCCATTCGACAACAGTTGAGATTATAGTTGAGATGATAGAAAGGAAATTACTAACTGCTCTATCCTGGTGTGATATTAGTGAATCGAATCCGAGGAGTCGACTCAACCAGCTCCAAACGACTACAGCAGTAGCAATATAGGTAAAGTGCAAGTGAAGTACCTAAAAGGGAGGAGGAGAATGCTCTTTACTAGAGTACAAGCAAAAGGAGCGAGATTGAGGATTATGGCTTGGGAACTAAGAAAGGAATACAAACTAAAAGTAAGAGCTCGTAGCGAGTGGAAGTCCTCGTAGTTTTAAGCGTGATCTGAGACGGAAGCCTTAGAGTAACATTTAAGCCAGGAAATCTAATCTATTCCTTTTGTATTTTATCCTCTTTACAAATCTTGTAAGAGAGAACTTTATCCCTAATCCCTTTCCGGATGATACTTAATAATTGAAGGAGCTACTTACCTACGTAAATAACTTATGCTACAACACATTTTCCGACTAAACTACTACGTACTATTTACTTTAATTTAGATTTACATATTCCCTACGCAAATGTAGACACTGTACACAGTGCTGTCTGCTAAAACCAGATTCTTGGCAAATAGTTCACAACTTGCTATTTTGTCAAACTTTGAAATTTAAATTACATAGCGATTCGATAAAATGTATAAACACACATTTTATTAATTTCCACCAACAAAATTTGCTTCTGTTACATTCTAGCTAGGATAGGGTGATATTGATTCAAATACAAACGTCATATTGAAAAATTGACTTGTGTAATGTGTAACTCAAAGGTGACATGAGTAAAAAATGGCTTAATAATTTTCCAATGAAGATTAATATATTTAGGTCCAAGAATATTATTAAGAGCATAATTCTGTGCTTCCAACTTTTCTCTCCGGTAGAAAACCAATGAAAAGTTAGTTATGACATGTGGATAGGGATATGCTCGTTATAGATGTAAAATATATGTTAGTTTAGTTTGGTAGGTAAGAGGGGTAGAAGGTTATGAAATTAAATATTAGCTGTCATGCAGCTGGAAATCCATAAGCCCACCGAGGAGCGAGGGTGGGTGTTTCCATTTCTTCTACAGTAGTGACATGGCAGTAGTAAAAAAGGAATGTAGTAACAAAAGATACCTTAAAATTTCAGTTAGGTCCGGTCAGGCATGACGGGATTGCATTTTGGTACGAGTAGCTTACTTACTGCATGAAGAGTGTAATACTTTTAGCGGATTTAGGGAAATATGGGAGATTGGGAAGTTTAAAAGTATTCATAGTGAAGCCATCCACGTAGCGGATGACGTAACTTCTTTATTTTAGTAGGTAGCTACTTGGAGAGAGAGTGAAAGAGGCGAATGTCGGATTTTCAGAAAAAGATATATTATTTGGATGAAAAGGTAAAAGGTGGAGAGTCGAGTCGAAAGCGTGCCGCCGCCACGGCCGCCGACAGAAATGTACGGTGAAGTCTCTAGTCATATTTTAAGATATGAAAAATCTTCTTCAGAATGTATATGTACACTTTGGAAGTATTATGAGTCCAGCCGGGAGTGTCTGCGGGCAGATCTTGCGTCTTTCTCTCTTTTGCTACTACGTAGAAGAAAGTAGACGGCTCTGTTTCTTCAGTGAATCATAAGGCTAACTAAACATAACGTATAGCCGCGTACTTTCACTTCAGTTGCCTCTGTCTGTACAAGTTGAAGCAGATGAAAGGGCCATGTGCTTGAAAATCGTAGAGAGACTCTACTTTGTTGCCTCTCTTTTTCATTCCTTTCACTTATGCTGTTCGGTAGATGATTTTCATATGAGCGACTCGACTAGCGAACTATGAGTGAGAAAAGTAACCTGCTTTCGACTAACTCTCATATAAATACTACAGAGATCTTATAAAAACATGTACAGAGAGAAAGAGTGTAGTAGTACGTACATAGTCTGTACATACACAGGTCACTTCCCTGCACTACTATTTTCTTAGCCAGGGAATGGTAATGGAGAAAATGGAGTTGGCTTGACTAAAGTGGAATATTGTGATGAGAAATTGGTTTCATAGTATTTCATGAAAGCCGCCTTGATCTTATAGCCCAGGAAATTTTATTACATCAAAACATTGCGTTCAGATATCATCCTTGTGCGGCAAAGCATATAGAGATGCCACATTTATACGCAAGAAAACACAAGAGTCCTACAGTTCAAATATTACGTAACCTACTCGCACTGTGTTTCTAAGATCTGCTTTTCAGTTTCGTCAAATGGAATGTGTACATTTTCAAAACCGAATTGGGCGAACATGCTCACTTGCCAGCCTCTAGACTTTATCCTGACAGTAGGTTACTACGTTTGCCATTTTCTAGAGCAAATATCTTTAAATTATATCCTCAAGCCTTCATTTCTTCCCTTGAACTTTCTCCTATTTTTTGCCAACAAACACATGGGCAACAGTCTACAGGGTTTTCTGCAAATTCTACAAAACTTCATACCACACAACACTCTTGTCCTACCTATTTTCAAAATGAAAACCATTTTTGGGACTATTGACCACATGGAAAACTCCTGTTCTAACGATTTATCACTTGAAACCCGAATTTTCTATCAATTCACCCCTTGAAAACTTATTTTTCTACCAATTCACCCCTTGAAAACTTATTTTTCTACCAATTCACCCCCTGAAAACTTATTTTTCTACCAATTCACCCCTTGAAAACTTATTTTTCTACCAATTCACCCCTTGAAAACTTATTTTTCTACCAATTCACCCCTTGAAAACTTATTTTTCTACCAATTCACCCCTTGAAAACTGATTTTTCTACCAATTCACCCCTTGAAAACTTATTTTTCTACCAATTCACCCCTTGAAAACTTATTTTTCAGAAATCCATTTTCACCACTACTACAGAAAGCAAAATTTTTTCTTGAGTTAAAACACAAAAATTACTTTTCTCGGCTTCAGACCCAAAAAATTTTTTTTCTGCTTCGAAATTTACAAGCATGTTACAAATTACTAAAAGCCTTTGCCAACTTGCATCAGAGTGTTCAATTACGACGAAAATATTATTCGCGAAGTGAAAGTTGTACGGAAACTTTGAAATGCCTACTGCTGTAACTGGCTGTAAGTGCGAATCGCTCCTTATGTATTCGACCTCAATTGTACTATTTACTTTGGTATGCGGTGTACGTTCTGTAAATTCAAATATACCTAAGAGATACATACCGCCGACGAAGCGGCTTTGTGCGTTATTTTTTGGGACTCTCTATAATTTTAATAGAGAATCTTCCGCAGTGTAATAATATTATGTGGGAATTTTTAGCACATGGCTTATTTAACTTTTAGGCTGCGTGCAAGATTGTGTGAGGCTGACAAACAAAGTTGGCAGAGGAAGAGGAAAAGGGTAGCGCATCCACAAATATTTTTGTACACTCTTATATTATTTTGTAAGTCATGTGCTCAGTGCGTATAAGGTTAGCTTTTCCTTGATCTGCAATTTCAAATTCCACAAGCTGGTCTTAGTTATTGTTAGCTGAGCTAAAGCCAACTAAGCTGATGTTAGAGCATAAGAAAAGTTCCTTAGCAGAGGAGAAACTTGACCAAGTTTGCAGTTTAGTCAGCTGCACAGCAAACGAAACCACACGGTGTTCCTTGATTCTTCTATTGTTGTGTCCGCTCAGACTCGACTTGTAATCGGGATGACCAACAGACCACAAACCCACAATACCAGCAAAGACTTTCTATCAAACTCTTTTTTCAACTCTATGGACAAAAATCTTAGAGGGAACACTACCTCCTTCCAAAAATACGATAATGCTTGACCACAAAAATAGACGAACACTGACGCAAGTTAAAGAACAAAGTTTTTTCTTACAAACCAACAGAAAACTTTATGTAAAAGTAACTTTTCCTCTTTTCCCTTCCCCGACCTTACTTTTACTCCACTAATGGTATAATATGCAAAAACCCCAAAGAAATAATACATTTTACGAGGGCTCTAACTCGCTAAGTACTTCTCATTCAAAATACATTTGACACCTCACAGAACTATTCTTTTGGATAACACAAACTTCAAAGTGTCTGCAGCAAAACCCGAGATGATTCAAGGATGATTGTTGAACTCGTGCGGTTCTAGATCTAGTTTTCCTGTCATCGCGTTGTCGCTATCCAAATTACCAGATGAGGATTTTAGTTACAAATACAAAGGCTTCTATCATTTTCCCTAGCATTAAAGTAAGAAATGTCAAAAAAATTTAAACTACCATAGATGATGATTATGAAACAAAACTAAGTCACAATGAGTAAATGAGATGTTTAACTGAGAACTGCAGCTACATCATAATAATAATAAAGGAATGCAACAGAAGCAGAAGGCTCACCAGCAAACTTCACTCTGTCCATAGGGTAATCCATTCATCACTTACTTTTACTAAAAAAAACTTTCGGTTCATCTTTAACTCTATAGCGGACGTAAAATAATTTGAAAGTGAGAATAGAAAACTTATGTGCACAAATGGATGCATTGAAAATGTCTGTCTGCATAGATTCCAAAGGTTTTCTTGTGCCGATGATATTATTGTGTGCCTTTAGCCAAAGGAAAAGGAGCAGTAAATTTTCGGTGAGAGAAAGAAGTGAAAGTGTAGCTTTGAAACACGGAAAAATCTACGAGTATATGGAATAGAGGAATATGTAGAGCATTGTAATGTCTATTAGATATGGTGTATTGAATGAGAGTAGAGCAAGAAGGTACATACTATGCACTGATCACGAAGGAGCAGCAGCAGAGGAAACGAATGCCGAACGGAAGAACGGAACTGCTTCTTAACTTTTACTTTGGAAGGAAAAGAAACGTTGCTTAGCCAGTGACTATAAATATAGAGTACAAGTGTAGAGTATGGAAGTTGAGTGAAGTTGAAGTGAAGTAGCTCAACTCCCATGCTCTGATGCTATTGCATTGCCGTTGCAGTAGAAGAAAGAGAGTAGCTGCTTTATAGCTCCGATCGTAAAGCAATAAATGAAATAAAAAGGAGTTTCACACAAACTATCTGCATACTCGACGTGCATACTATCGAGCAAACATTATTTCGCAACTTATCACAGCATTGCTATACTCTGTGTCTGCTAAAAGAGTTTATGCACATACACGACGACACACATAGAGCATCTTTACAGGCTGTGAAAAATATAAAAAAAATTTTAGGCTAACAACGCGAGTGTAACTTATGTCTGGATAGTAAAAATGTTAGCTATTCCACTATATATATATGACGTAATTCTTTCAATGGATATAATATATAGTATATGCCTATAGAGTTGAGTGTACGTTGCACTTTATAATATTACACCTTTACTTGTAACAATAAGTTGAACTATTTGCTCTGTGCGTTATTTTCGCGTTACTTTATCCTTTCTCTTTAACATGAATCCTGTTGTCTCGTCCGTCGTCCGCATTTCAGCTGAAAGTGAATCTTTGCCTTCGACATGTTCTTTCATGTCGTCTCCTCAACGTTGCTTACCTACGGTTAGGTACTTTACGTCAGTATAAGTAGCCTAGTAGCCTACATACATACATTAGTTAGGTATAAGGAGATCCACATCACTACTTTTCTATCCGACTCTCTATTACCTACTACTTAGCTCACACGAACAAGAAAGAAACTCTAATAGTCAGTACTCTCTTTTAGGGAGGATGACTATAGGACGGAGAAAAGTTAGAGCATTCACAAAAATGTTTATGTTCCGCTTTTATGACTCGTAACACCAAAATGTCATGAGTTTTCTCCCAACCCGAAATTTCTATCCAATTCAACTTGCACTGCTATAGTTTATCGTTTTTCTCTGCGTCGCGTACACACACACTCATGTATCTACTTACTACGTATCTCTGTGCATTCATTTTGCAGTGTGTCTGTGGGTGGAAGAGAGTAGTAGAGAAAAGCAAACCAGGTCAGCTTTAGACTAAGCTACACCTTTCATATGCATTATACAATAATTATCATTATTGATCAAATTCCCTCCCTCGATCCCTCCAGCCAAGAATCTTTCCTCTTCAACGAACATAAGAGAGCTTAACTACCTTCTCTGACTGTACTCGTTAATTCTATTCCATTGCTCGTGGACTATTTCCAGGGAATTTCCCTTTCTCCCACTTTTAACTACGGATATAAAAGATGCTTTACTATTTAGGAGAACTAACACACATAAATACAACAGTACAGCCAGCAAGGAAGGCATTAACTAGATATAACCATATTATCAGATTAGATATGCAGTAAAAGTCCAAACTATATTATTTATTATCCCAGATGAAAATATACACTTGTATCTCTACTACCTGCTAGAACCTGCTCCTCCCGGCCCTTCATCTACGCACAAGAAGACAACTCCTCCATAAAAATATCTATTTTACTATAGCTATTATGAGAGTTGAACTTTTTCTTGTGAGTCAGAAGCCAACTCAAAGTCTTGCCGATAGAATTTCGATTTTAGCACCGCATTACAAGAGAAAATTACGAGGTGTACCTCTTGGCTTTTACGATCTATTTAGTATGCAAGACTATTGGCCATCACATCAGCCATATCATCATTTACTCGGCAGTTACTGTTCTCCCTCCCTGGCCTTGTACTCTCTTCCCTTCTACATATTTCACCGGAGAAGAGACCTGGGCCTGAGTCCTTATAATATTTATAGAGCCTCTTCCTAGTTTAACCAACCTCTAGCAATGTACACAGTCTAAACAGAAATACGACTCTATACAAATACTTAGACGGCTATTTGTGTGCTCAGGTTGTTCATTACCTTGTTTGACTCCTTGTTCACTTCCCTCAACTCAAGTTCACTTATACTTACTTCACTTTACTCTTTGACAACAGTGCCAGATACACAAAACTCTCTCGCACACTCTTCACATACTATAGCTACACCGAAATTAATCATTCTATACAAAAGCACAGTTAGAGATTAACATACCATAGCCATTTATTTACTGAATAAAGTTATATCTACCAACATTCCGCAATTTCTCACTTAATTGGCTCTAAATTTTACGCTTTCTATTTAACTACCTACTAATAATAAAGAAGAGACGACTCCTGCACATATCACTATGAAAAGCACACATAGTACTTACACTACTGCATTTCATCAATGTACCTATAGCTTTATAAATAGAGCACAAGCATTCCACACGAGACATAAAAACAGTGTATAATGATATCACGAGTATTACTCTGAGCAGTTACACTGGGTATCTATCAGCTCATCACAATAAGCTTCCCTAAAACACCACAAGGCACCAGATATTGCAAATGCAATGTGCTCGCAAGAATTCTCTACATGCATAAGTGAACTCCAGTATAAATCTTCCACACACAGAACATATACGCATATAGAAAGGAAAAGAAAGAATTCCTAGGGAGTTGCTTCCCTAACTCCCAATCACATAACATCCGTCCATCCATCCATCCACACGGCATGGCATACCTTTACTTTGTCAACAATTCAACGAGGAGACGAATGTGATGTTTACACATGTCACGTACGAAGGAAAGGAGTATTTTATCACAGCTCGACTGTCATTTACTCATTATTCAACAATCACTTAAACACAACTCATCAAAATCCTGTAGTGGCATTTATATTCATGTATGCATCTCTCTGTTTGGAATACTTCCACATTGTCATTTCAAGGTTCATTTCCTCCGTCTCGTAAGCTAATAAAATCTATGTTTTCCTCTAATTTACATATTAATTACCATAAATCTAACGAGTAAAACCCACTTCAATCTTTAGTTTCTCATAGCCTGCGATTGCATTTTATGCTTTAATATTATTCTCGAGTGCATCCCTGCAGTGAAACATAATAAAAACCATAAAAATTATGCCGTAGACAAAATGCGCATCAACATATGCAGATTGGCAGCTTTTCATAAAACAACTTGAAAATAGGATTTGCTTTAATATCCTAGTAAATGTCAAGCGCTCTAGAAAAAAATACCTTAGGATACCTAGGAAATATCTTGTAGCTACCAAGTTTTCAAGATAATTTATTATTAGGAACCATATTCTGGACTAGTGTGTTTTTAGACATAATAATTTATGAATTAACTCAGCCTTTTACTTTTGCATTCATTTTAGTTATTTATTTCTACAGGTACATCTAGTGCTTTCCTGTCTGTCGTGGTTGGTGACTCAAACACGACTGACAAATGACGGGCATGAAAATAATCAGTCAACTACAGTTAATAAGGACGTGGAATATCAAGTGCTCCCATTGTCCCATTTATCTTCCAATTAATAATGATCGAGTGCATCGGGACTTCGCAAAACGAATGCATACAAAAAATATATTCAAGGGACAGGACACGATTTCCTGTGCAAAATTCAGAACTGTTCTTGATCATATTTTTCCATGTGACTGGTATTGATGCTAAGGACCATATTTATTTCGCATGAATACGAAAAATCCCATTGTGTACAAGAATTTAATATGCAAGAGCTGCAAGGCTTTTCTCAATGTACCTCTATAACAATATTTCTGTTTTTCATTCATCTAAACTCAGACAAGCATCATTAATTTGAGTGAGGCATGGTTAATTTAATAACAAGAGCTAGGCATCCCTTCCACGTCTAGAAACAAACGTAGAGTAAACATGTAAACAATGTTAGTAGTATCAAACTGTCTGGAGGAGACAAAAGTTGATAAAATTATAAAATACTCTAACGCACTTTGTAGTAGTAGTAGTAGTAGGGATAGAAAAGGAAGTAGTAGCAAAGGGACTTATAGATTAAGTTAATGAGCTTTATTTCTTAATGGTAACTTTTACTGAGTCTCTATGAGTATATGGATATATAGGCTCTTTATAATAACTTGAAGTCACAATGATAGTAAAAATGTGACACTAAAGCTTCTGCATGTATTTGTTTATCTAGTTTCTTGGCATCCTTTTCTGGCAGCACTAAAAATTCCTAAGGCTCATAATAGAAGATTATGAATGTTTATAAGCTTGGTTGAATTGCTGCCATCGTATTAACTCTTTTCCTCCGTGTTTCATTCTATAGCAGTTAATAGGGGAATGCTAGGAGGTGCAGATAGACTCATATTATTTCTAAGCTCCCACACTACAGCCTTTTATCGTACTGCCATTAACAAACGTAAGGATTCACTCTTTGTTCTTAATTCTAAGCTTCATAAATCCTACAATGTATAACATTGTCTAGTGCGGACGCAGAGGGAGGAAAAATATATAGGTAGTAGCTGTTGTACAGACGTTAGGGCTTTATAATCATTTTATGAGCAACCACACTGTTATTAAATAATTTGGAGGAAAAGCCCAAGGAGGAAATTTCAGTTGAAACTTTAGAAACAATAAGAATTCCCTTTCTTTACTCTATATAGTAAATTATACAGAGATAATCGCTTCTTCCAGTTAGCTTAACTTGCTAGGTGTAGCTAGTCTCCTCTGATTTCTCATTTGATAACTAACGAAATGACTCACTTAAAAACAAATATACTTAGCTCCAAGTTAACTCACTACTAAATCAAAGAAATTTTTTTTAAACTTATTTCTTTCAAAAATTGCAATCTGATGATTGGAGGAATTACTCGGAAGTTATTAACTAATGAATGAAAACTGTTATTATTTTTCACTTTCCAAATTCTACTCAATGCTATTCATTAGAAAAGGTCAATCATATTTATTAAATGGAGCAATAGGCAATTGCAAAGCCACACAAGCTTCAAAGGCACTCTCAGTATCAGTCAGTCAAGCAGAGATGCTCCACGGGGATCTAGTTACTTCAGAATTCAATAATAATTTCTGTGTAAGGATACAGAAAACAATAGGCATATAACCTGTTTCATTGTACAAGAGCATGGAGTATATGTTTACAAAGAATGTTTGTAGCCCTCTCTAAAGTCGAGAACTGTCAGACTTCCCAGAAATGCACTACAGCCTGCAACTTTCAACTTTTTCGAGTTACATTAACTAAATTTGCCTGTGGCAACCTTTGCTTGGCCTGCCTCTGTTAACGTCACCCTAATCATAAAAACTTTTTATAGGTAGCAACCATATTATGTAGTTAACTTATCAAGTTTTGTTGTGCAAAACTCTACGATATGCTCTTCGTTTCTCGTGAACAAGATGTAACTAAAGACATGTTCACTAAAATTACAGGATGCAGATTAATTTCCATTGTAGTTGATGGGCGGCCAAGACATCTGCTTCTATTTCATCGCCAATGTCTGCATAAAACTTTCCTGTTACAGATAACTAATCTTGAGCAACAGAACCATGAATTCAGCTACAACAATCTTTCTCTCCCTCATTTTCTTGCATGACACAAGCAACAGAGATTCATAATGCCACACTCAGAGTCACTTTTCTTTATGCAATTACATAACACCAAACATTATGGCAGGTACAATACAGGTACCTACACCAGGTGTATCTACGCCACATGTACGCATAATATGCACTAAAGCTAATCCTCTAAATATTTTTTTTCTTCAACCTCATCTCTGCCCTTCCTCAATTTTCCATTTCAGTAATTTTTATTTCGCTTCCCCTTACTGTGTGGCCAAATTGCGAGATCGTAATACAGAAAATAACTACCTTTGTAATAAGGTTGCGATTATTAAACACTTATGCCAGGATAAGGCAATATAATTTTCAAACGACAATCTTTTTGACAACAACATTTTTGTATTCTACATTCTTCTTGCAACGACTGAACTGCTGTAGTACATAGTACAGCAAAAATTACTATGCTGACATAATAATATATCCTATTTAATTGCTAACGGATCTCTATAGCCAGTCCAAGACCCAGAACAAATATTCCAGCTTTTCAAATCTTTGATAAACTTGGAGAGATGCAGAATATTTTCATCTAATCAATTAAAGTAATTCTAATGTTAATTTCCATATTTACGTAACATAGTATCCAAAATGTCAAAAAATCTTCAGAATAAATAAATTCGATATTAGCTGATCATTGTCATCTTCATCTACATAAATAGTCAGGTATTGAATATTTATTTTTCTATTATTAAAACCTATTTGGAAAAGAACTTAGTTCACTACCAATCTAAATGGAGTGTATTGCTGGATCGAAAACCAATAGTCCAATTCAGTTATTATGATGTACCTCGTATTAAAGCTTTCCGCACAATTTTGCATTATAATTACTGTAATTTTTGTGTGGGCCACATCGCACCTTCTGGATAATGAAAGGTGAATACCCCTAAAATGGTACTAATGTATAAATTACATAGGTGTGGAATATAATTGAATTAATCTGTAAAGTGTGACAATAAATGCAAAGTACAAGTAAATGGGTTGGCAAAAGTCATAATAAAATACTTAGATGATTGTGGCGTGAGTTTGGTAATGGGTAGGAGAGTAGATGGGTTTTGACCCCGGAGCCATGACTCTCCTAGCATGAAGTGATCTAATATAATGTAAGGGAAGTGACTGTACAGTAATGTAATGTAACTTAATGTAATGGATGTAGCATAATAACAGAACTGCTAACTGATTGTGAGTGCTATTATACGGATGCGGGTTTTCCGCGACTCCCTGTCCCTACTTTCCGAATCTGAGCATAGCTCTCTCTTTACTCTCTCTCTCTCTCTTTCTGTGTATTGTAGTTGAGTTTAGAGTGAAGTGAGTGGAGTAGCTTTCAACATGGCAATAATACAATGTAATTCAATGCAGTAGTGTCTACTCAGCTATGTAGTGGCATACTTACTGTAATCAATTGCACACATAAAGGCAGTTGAACGCCAACTCGAGCACTCATTTATCACTCCGGTAATGAATGACACTAAAACATCAACATCAACTCTGAAAGGTTCACAGAGCTAAAAGTCGACTCACAAACTCAACTCATAAGGCAACTATCACTCTGTAGACTAATAGTTTCCTTAGTATTTCTTACCTAGTAGATATTATATATAGATAGAAAGTCTTTAATGTTATAGAGCCTATTTTAGTTTTCTAGCACTAAAAGAAAGGAAGTCACTTTGGAAATGCTCTTCTTCAACTTTGAGTTCATCTCATCACTTTCCTATCTTTTCCTCACACTTTCTATTTGAACAAATTAGAAATTGAGAGTTTTCCACAACGAAAAAGGATCCGTCAAAGAGAAAGTCCGTCTGCAAAAGCTCAAATATATTTTCACCATTACAATTTCATCATTTTCTTGTTAAAAATAAGATTCCTTTATAATTGAACTGTGTCTTAAATACTAAAGGCTCAATATAATAATATAAGTTGAAAAGCCTCATGTAAGTAAGTATCCATTGTTTCAAAGCATGGTAGTTTGTATGTACATTTAAAAATTAAAAAGATCTCGTAAATATGCTTACTACTCCTTTCACCCGATTAATTAACTTAATTATTCATATTATGTTCATTTAAATGCGTACACAAAGGGAGCGAGCATTGAACTTATAGAGATATAAGTATAAATTTTGTTCTATATTTGTCAGTTGGTTTAGTAATACTTACTTAGGCTCACTTTAAAAGTTTAGCATCCGTGCAAAGCTCGCACTCCTGAAATTTATTCATAGCCATCACTAGGAGTAATAAAGGGAAGAGGAAATGGTAGAGTGTGTATTCAAACAAATGTAGGAAAATGAATCTTGTTAACAAGCCGCTTGTATCCAATACTTTGATCTACTACATGTAACTACGTGTGTGTATAGGTATAGACTGAGAGTAGTAGTGCATTTATATTAATTAGCCAGTTCTCTTTCACTTTTTCCCATTCCTCTCTCGAATTTTAATAAGTCAGCTTGTTTGAAAAATGAGTATTCGTTAATTTGGCTCGCTTAGGAGTGTTTCTGTAGGAGAAGGACTCGGTGGAATTGTTTTGTTCTCTCCTACTTCATGGCCTGACTTGGTGCATGGAGAAAATGAATGAATCCTTTTGTGTACACCTAAGAGAAAAGAGAGAGAGAGAGTAGCGGGAGCGTCACTGACAATGAGAAACAGTTTCCTTCAAAATACAACTTTCTACTATGCATTCGACCTAACTATCTATGTCAGCCTTTTCCCTGCTCTTGTTTTCTCCTTTAAATTACAACTGCTACATGCAGAACTAATGAAAGTGCTGATTTTAAAACAAGATACATCCTTTTCGCATCTATATACAAGAAAATATCTGCAAAGGATACTCGTTATTTTTTTAACTTGAACTGCAGCTTATTTTTTTCTGTTTTTCTGTTTATTTTCCGTGATTATATGCCTAATCTCACGTTTGATTTCTGCTTCCAAAATTCTTCTGTAGCTCTATAATTAATGGAGTGAATACTGCATCGTATTTTTTAAACATGCCAGTAAGTAGGCGCAGAGATGAAATAGATATAGAAGATGTGTTTAAAGAGAGAAGATACGGATCTGTTTCCCATTACGCATATATTGAGTATTTTAGTGTAATACACACCTCGGAAAGTCCTTTAATTTAATTTAGCTCTGGTTGCTGTCGGAGGACGAGGGAAAAGAAGAGAGTGCTATGTGCCCTGCCACTCTTTTACTTTACGTTTGTGTAGTTACATTAGTCAACCCTCGCATTGCCTGCCTCCTGCCTCACTGCACTGACTTATTCGAATCTAGGATAGATAATAATGGAAGACACATTACAATGCGGACACTTAATAATGGGGCTACTTCCTAACGCCTCAA
>JAAAYG020079340.1:0-37926 GCA_009936455.2 Tomocerus minor | reverse complement strand
CCCAACTCTTAACCACAGGGTAAATGGAAATCAGACCTTCTTAACACCAGCGAAGCGCAGTGTTTAGTTATTCTATGGCGAATGCTATGAGCTAGAAAGGGGGATAAAATGGGGGTCAAGTCCTAGACGATTTACCAATCAGGCCATACCTGAAGGCGCTAGTAGGGGCTTGGACCTCTATTCCCACGAATTGACTCAGTACAGCCTCAAGCCATCCTAGCATTAATTAACAACAATGCAATGTTAAGGGGAGTTGGCAATAGGCCCGTCATGTGGCCTGCGCCCAGTACCTTCACTATAATAGTGATATCGGTACACCTCATATAACTAACAAACAAACCCAGAGCCTTCAATTTGTAGTGATACAGGCGAACCTCAACTAAGAAAAAAATTATTATAGGCACTTGAGTTGTGCCGTAGTCATAATACTTCACACTGTGTCGTGTACTTATGACCCCAGATTGAGACTACAATTTTACCTTTCCATCGCATATATCTATATCTATCTATATCTATCTACCCATATTATAGTATAAGATGAGCGCAGCGTGATTGGAAGAGGATGAGTTTCGCCGATATATTTGAGAGGAAGAAGAGTTAGTGAATGTGTGCAAAGTGTGCATGCAAAAAAGCAGTGTGGTGCTTGAGGCGTAGGGACTGAGGGGCCGATAACGGACGGCCGGGTTGGATTCATTGATAAACATTAGTCGTCGTAAAGAGAAGGATTTATCTTATCCATTCTCAAACAGCTAAGTTCTCTTCATAAATCATCAAAGAGGATTACCTTAGCAGGACTGCTGCCGTTGAAGAGGCCTTCGCTAGATTCCTGAGGAAGACATTGAAGATATTGCCGTAAATCATCACTTACGAAGTCCATCAAGGGGCGGGCAAACGTTAGCACTCCTCCTTCTCCAGATACTACCGCCGTCGTGAATCCCTGCACACATAGTCACATTTACTTCTCATCCACTTATTACTTTGTTCTCTCAGCATGAAAAGCAACAGAAATATGAGAGGGACTAAATCATTCAAATTAAGACCCTTGGGACAAAACTGCTTTATATGCCTTGATATAAGAGACCAAGATCAAAATCAACCTTGCTTGGGGTTAAGCAACATCAGCCAACAGCAATTATGTTAAAAATAGAATAGAAATAATCGTGAACATATTGAACTTTTTGTTTTGGTAAGCGCTTGTATTACAGGTAATTAATATTAGCAATTGATTCTTGCATGTGCTATGTGTAATTGTATTCCTAGGAGTTAGGAAGAGAGATTTCATGTCTCATTTAGGGAAGGTTACACATAGGAAAACAAAATATCCATTAAATATCTAACAAATATTAAAAGGATAAAGGCGTACAATGAGAAATGGAACACCACACATACGAAACGGCACATAACTCATGTTTAATGTTTACGTGCACTTTCATTGCTTTAAAAAAATACAAGGACTTTAGGACTACTTGTACACACACTTTGACAAGACAGCCCAAGAAATCACCAAGAAATGAGCAACTACTTTCCATATTATTTCTAACCTAACTCCTTTCTAGTCCAATAACAAATGTTCATAAACATTAGTTGGTTCTTGGTTCTCAATTTATGGTCGTCAGAGTGTGGCGGAGTGTAACTAGTAAAAGGGAGCAAGACATTGTCGGGTGTCAATTTATCGTAAACAGTAACGACAGTAATCCGGGGTGCTGAAAGGTACCCGGTTACTATTGAGCATGAACTTCAAGGGTGCTAAAAAGTAACCAGATGCCAGATACCTTTGAGCATGCGCTAATGCTCAAAATTATCCTTGTTTTTTTCAGTCTTTGTTTTTACAACGTCGTGGTTTTTAGATTGTCGTTGTTTTTACATTGTCCTTGTTATTGTGTCGGTGATTTTGCTGTCGTTGTTATTCATTCGTTGAAATAACGTAGATACCTAGGTATTGAAATTATGATGTGACTAGCTGTGCCCGGAAAATTTTGGATTGCATTGATATGAAGATAAGCCGCAATTATTTTCATATTATGAAACTGATCATCTACTCTGAACACGTATGAAATCATTCGTTTGGGCGACCGGCAGACACAGGTCATACTAACCTTTCACGTATATAATATATATGTAGAAGATTATGGATTTACACTTTCACAGTTCATATCATGATGATCGTGCTTTCGGGAACACATCATACTCAATCAAAATAAACCCTAATAAATCCCAAAAACTGATTTTAAAAGGAGAATTACTGTCGTGAACATCGAAATATTTTTTTTGCAATATTAGACGTTCAGATTTTCGAAATCCCAATCTTACCATCTGTTCAGCCAACTGAGCTCCGCGTCCTAATGCCATTATTGTAAACATTTTGATAGCTAAATTGGATTGGTCTTCGGGTAAAATAACTTTAGATATCTGCAAACTGTGAGCTACGGATGCGACTAAGTTGTGCCTGCGGAAAAATAATACAAGAAAGTTATTATTATGTGACTGCTCACAGAATTTTCTGTACCTCATTCTGAATAAACATTTTTACGAAGGTAAAAAACTTACTTCATAATGCCAACAAGATCTTTTTGGGATGTCTTGGTTTTCATACTGCTGAAAACTGAAGTAAGTTGAGAATTTAAGTTCTGATGAAAAGGTAAGGATAAATCATTTAGAACCATTCTGTCTATCCTAAATTGAGTTTCGGGTTCGGATGAAATTTGGTTAAAATGACTATCCGTATCTTCCACTATTTGTTTAATTCTCCCATTATTTTTCAATTCAAACGGGTTCCTGAAACACAATTCAATACTCGAGGCATATAATGGTATAGTGACATTGTGTGTTTCCTGTGATAACTCAAGCCACTTTAGAAGATCTGCAAGATGCTTCTTCTGTCGCACTTCTGTTCCAGAGCCACCAATATCATTGCTTTCTATAAAATAATATTTCCATCAATCGTATAAAATTAAATTTCAGAAACACGATTAGGATTTAAAAGTCCGGGTTATTTTCTACCACAACTTTTTCAATACTTTGTGACACTAATGAAATGGGTGGCGAAAGTCGGCTAGATAGTTTGGGAGACATGGAAATATATACACGGACTTTGCGGAGCCACTGGCCCCAGGGCCTAGTCTCCCTCCAATGATAACCGTAGCCTTGGCTGGAGTTCCCGACAAGTGTTAGCCGAACTACCCCCAGGGCCTAGACTCCCTCAATGTTGGCCGTAATCTAGGCTTAACTATAAGGGCTACTCGAAATGTCCCCAGATTGGTATTTAACGAAAAGGAACAACAACCCCTGACCACTGCAGGAAATGGGATCCATGAAAATTAGTTAAGTTTTAGCACACAGTGCTACAAAAGTATCATTTACGATGTAACTTGTAGGAGATAACCCGGAACCGGAGTAAATAAATATATGCAGGTAGAATAATTATTTATATAAGTAAAATACTTACCTAAAATAATAAATATTATAAAATTGAAAGGAAATGGAAGATTTCTTTGTGGTATGTTGTCCTTAGCCGTGGAAGAATTAATAGCGTCACGAATTAAATTGATAAGTGCTACAGAAGAGGGAGATCCATCGTAGTAAATCAAGACAGTCTCTGTCGGAGCCAACAACAAATTTGTAGTTGAACCCTTATTTGGCTTTCCCAGCTCAAAAATCCTTTTGCGAAATCGAAAGTTGCAATGATGAATCCAACAATCCCTTAAAACCCAAAACAAAACCTATGAACTATTGTCAATTTAAGTACCGTTTGCTAATTCAAAACTGCATGTATGTAAACTATTAAACATATTAACAAGAAGTTACAAAAAAATCTTTTAAAAGTGAAAAAAAATTAAATATTTACGAGCAAAATGTTTTGCGGAGCTTCTTTACAAAATTATCTGATGGTAATATTGGTTTACTGCATTCTGTACAACATGATGAGGAAGGATTCATTGGTTGTTCCTTGTTTTCCATGATTTCGGATTTCTGTGAATGATTACGAGTAAATTGCGTTATATGACTAATATGACCACCCACAAACCGGACGCCTGGATATTTTATGTGATTGTCAGTTCAGTCAGTTGTATTGAATAGCAAAACACTCAAAAGCAAATAGCAATTCAAAAATGTTCTTACCTTTATTACCAAAAGAGACGAAACTAAGTTGAGATTTTTATGCAAAAATGTGATGATTACGACGGTAAATAAACAGATAGCAGCTGACAAAAATGAAATCCCACTTTACATGCTGCAAAGCTATCCACGTTGATAGAACAATAATACCGCTTGTTCATAATCTGCTCTCTCAGCCTCTAGTTTCCTAACATTTTGAGCGATTTTTGCACACATCCATTATCCATGCATTGTTTAAAAGCAAGTAACGACAACGGCGATCATAATTTTTCCATAAAATGTCTTTATGGTTTCATGGTTTTATTATAGGTTTATATGTCTTTGATTTTCCATGAACAGAATAATAAAATTAGGGCAGCCATTACGAAATTAAAGCAAATTATCGCACATTGAAACAGGGGTCAGGAAACAACGAAAATTGCAATGTATCCATTCTAAGCGTGCAGGTAGAAGTAATACATTTTGAATAATGAGAGTAATGACCTAATGACAGTGAAGATAATCCCTTCGTTTCAGAAAAGCTGTAATAATATGCTATGCCGAAATTACGATGTAGATGATAATGATTATCGTCTTTGGAATTTGGATAAGGAGATTTATTATAACTTGACACACATTGTGAATTTTAGCAACCAGCTAATTACAGACAGATAAGGAATTTTTCAAAGTTTAATACCTTAGAATATCGTATAATATCTATCCATCTATGCAACATAATCTAAGGTTGAATTGATAATAATTCTCTGGATTTGTGTGATCCTGATCCGATAATGAAATATAACTTTGTGCCAATTTGTAAAATAAATAACAATAGAACGCATAAAATTCTCATCTTAAATATACTTTAGTCATGATGAATAAGAAAGACAACAACAAGATATGACTTATATTTGACACGAAACAAGACACCAACAACGAGTTGTTTTAACTATATATTATATATTACATCTTTTATAAATAGCATCTAGTAATAATACCTACATAATCTTACGGTATTAATTTTAAAACAAATTGTTTTGTATTGCTATAATACTTTTATGCTTAAATTATGCATGATATTAATTCACTAGATAGCAAATAGCATCTATGGCCATTCAACATCACATTCAAAATTGTTTTGTTTGTACAGTTAGCAATTATTTATTACTAGATATACTTCGCAGCAGTAGTTGTAATATTTTTTAATAACATTGCTATTTATATTTACTAATGCTTCATTTATTTCAATTTTTAGTATTAACGAACTAAATAAACAAAAACTGGTAATTTGTAACAGCACTTTTAGTATGTGTAAGGAAAAACAAATTCGATCAATATGCCATATATATTTAAAGAACTTAAAGCGGGGCGGGGGAAGCTGTTAGGCGTATACCGACCGATATCAATTAATTATAACGGCAAAGTTAAAGCTAACAACATGAAATCTAAGATTTCATTATTAAATGGTTTAACTAAATATTCATCATAATAATTATCTTTTAATCTTGTTTGTGTTTATGAGGGAAATATAATTTAATGGATAACACATGTTTTTTAGTTGAACTATTATAATTAACATTATGGCAGTCAAAAATAATTAATGTCGATTAATACTTTTGCGTGTCATTCTCTTAATCTTCAAATCTACATAATATAATCCGATTGGTTAGGACAAAACCCATATCTCTGTATCTATTCTCTAATCCTTACTACACCTACTAATATTATTACAGAAAAACGCATTTTAATCATCAAAAAGGAAGATTGAACTTAAAAGTTAAAACTATGAACTTACTAAAATACTTCTATAGATAGAATTCAGGAAATAAGACATATATTTACTATATAAATGAAATTGTTTAATAATTTAGATTAAATTCCAATATGTAGGCACCTACATCTGCGAAAACTGAACACCATACTTAGATGAATGTTACTAAAATTACTAAACTAATGAAAACTAATTTGGCACCATTATTGTTATTTTTCAATGAATCAAAAATAAATGAAACCGAAATACAAAATTTCTGTATTTACTTTGTAATTTGTAAATAGTTTTACATTTCTAGGTTATTGGCCATTCATTGGTAAATAAAGTTATTTCTTGTACCGAAAGAATATAGTTATTATTACTAGCGTATTTTCGTTTGGTAACTAGAAGGTAACTGATTTTAAGCGTTTAGTTGTAAATCGTATAAAAGGGTGTTGTAAACTCGACTTAAAATTAACATATAACATTAGAACCTTGCTCACTCTTCTGTAAATGCGTGTAATATTCTGCGATGCGATTGAACACATACAAAACAACTTTGAGCAGAGGTATTTATGTAGGACTTTAAATAGTGAAAGAGATTTAAATAGAAATTGCATAACAAGTTACTTATATAGTTATAATATTCCTACATGATCCATATCGTAATGTTTCAGTATGTATTTGTACGTATATGTACGTGTGTGTATGTATGTAATTTTGTTCGATCGATAGTCAATACCGATCGAACGGATCTATTTTTCGAATGCGATTTTTCATAATTACTAGCATATATGAAAAATATTCGTTTATTCAAGATCAACTTGGGAAACCCGTTCCTTTTTTCGTATGTTCTTACGGTACTACTGATGTAATTATTAAACAAAATTGCAATACTCGATAAATTACTCTTACATTAGCTTTTGTGTCACTGACACATTTAATTGCTAGAATTAGGTCTGCTGGCTTTCATTCTTAAACACTATAGACAAATGCCTGCACTATGTATCTTTCTTTTAGTTACACTTTCCTACCTATTTAACATCTGCACTGTACACTGAACAGTGCTACTGACACTCAAAGTGTAATTTACAACGTATCGTTAAGTTTATTGACTTTTCTCAATGAAACGGGCTCTTAAAACCAGACTTTATCTATTCTACAACTACTTTCTTTTTTGTCTAGACGCATTTATTTGCATAGTTCATACGAAATAATTGTAAATCTCCACTCACTAGAAAACGCAGTTGGATACGCCATTCCTTATATATTGGTTACTGACCAGAAATGATTATCATCACTTATTTCATTCCAAATATCCTTAATTTTTTTGCTCCATAACCAAAACCATCTCTAATGGTTTTTATTAAGTAGCTGCGCAATATCCATTGCATAGTGACCAACTCTGACTAAAAAACGCACATTTTCAAAATTATTGCAATTAATTGTCACCCTAAGTAAGTTTAAAAGGATTGAGGAGGTTCGAGTTGCTGTGTCGGTGGCTTCTTCTGAATGGGTGGCGAACTTTGACTTGGATTCGGAAGATTTCCAAATAAAGAGTACTCCCCAGGATTTATTTGACCTTGACCTTGAGATGGAGATGTCATAATACTTGCAGTTGCTGTTTGACTTGTGGTAGGAGTTTCTAATGGTGCTGCAAATGGGACACGAAGAGATTGATGACTAGATCTCTGAAGACCTTCCAATGTTAGCATAGACTCCGTATCGGAGCCGCAGGTTGTTAGTACAACACCTGGACACAAGTAAATATTTACATTCATGCAATGCAAACATAGTTCAAGCATAAATATGCAACTGAGTATTATCTCAGTACAAATAATAAAAATCCTAGAATCATATTAGTCCTTCAAAACTAAACAGTTATGTTTCCACACCTGGCATTGTTTCCGACGGAGGCCATAATGACGTAGTTTGCTCTGCTTCATATTCATTCCCATCTTCGTCCAACGGCAAATCTTTAAGCGTAGGTGGTGTCTGCGGTTTTGTTGACAATAAATTTATTGCATCTAGCAGTCCAAAGTCAAACGGATCGCTTGTATCCGATTTCCGATCTACAAAAATAAATACACAGGGTATTTAAAATATACGAATGTTTTTGAAATGACATTTATATATGTAACTGTGATTTTTATATACTTAAGAATACACAAAAAAAAAGAGAAGTTGGTTACCTGTACTGCTTCCTTGTTGGTTATGACTGGAAGAAGCGGGTACTGACCACCGTCGACTACTAAAGCATAAAGGTGTGAATCCAGGGTTTCCTCCATTCCCACCGCTTGCACTGGAAATGGAACCGAAACTGCCCAATCCAGTGAGGTTGCTACTTGTACTAGGACCACTACTAATACTGCTTGTGTTATTGTAATTCTGAGTGCAAGCCGACCACCTTCTAAATAGGTAAGGATAAGATCCGTCCCCATACGGCAGAAGTGGCGATGGCGGCTGAGATGGGGTGAATTTTACAGAAGGGCTGTAAAAATAAAAAAAGCAATTAAACTCTGAATTTTTTCAATAAGACAAAAAAAACTTTATTTGAAGTGTGTACCTGGAGTTTCTAGATCTACTGTGATGTCCATAATGATGTGTATGGTGAACTTGAGGGGATGGAGAAGAACTTCGAGAAGATAAAGCAGATAAACCGGATATGCTACTCCTAGGCAAACTAAAGCTACTCATGCAACTTTCTGTACTCTCTCGACGATCTGAAGATGAGCTAAAGGAAGCTGAAGTTGGAGAACGTGCCAAATGGGAGTCTGGACTTCGTGGAAAGATTCCATGGGAGGGAGGAAACAAACCTCCTCCTTGAGAAGATGTGCATTGAATATATAGGGAACAAAATCGCCATTGAATTTGAAAGAAGGCAGAAAAACAAGAGCGAAAGACCTAATATGTAAGACTTAGCATTATTCTTTGTACAATAGAGAAATAAAAGTTTTCAACGAGATTCAGTGTCTATTTACTTCATAAGTGTTTGAAGAATGGAAGGTGGCGGGGTCTTTCATCACATTCTGGACGGTTTCCTGGAGGAGGGGTAATAGTTCAGAAATGAGTGCGTTAGTATCAGCCGATGCAACTTTTTGAGCCAGCTCCCAAGTTGCAACTGACTGTGTGAGCAGATCACTATCCAAATTAGATGACGATGAAGACGAGCAGCCTCCCAAAATTCCTGGACCGGGTGACAGTAGACGTTCAAAGTTTTTTGACAACCTCACGCCACTCTCACACAGCACCTCTAAACTCTACATAACAACAATTAACCAAAAATTAATCAATTCATCCTATGAACAAATGATTAAAGTAATTATGGAGGATATATTAACACTTACTTTGATGTATGAAGAGAGATTACGGATCATTTCGTGCAAATTTTGTAAAGCCATTGTTAAAATGTAAAGGTTGAAGCAAAATTTCAAATATATAAAAGTGAAGGTACAAAATCAATAATGGTCCCTCTACACGACGAATAAATTGTCAATCCTTGCTCTGTAGCTAGCACAATTGAAAACGATCAGCGTAATATATTCATAAATCTCCTTAAATTTTCAGTTTCTTGCTTGAAGAGATGTGCCTTTTTATTTATTTTAAACGACTTGTGTAAGGACCTCGCCCTTTTCAGCAGCAAATGTATTAAGTAGGTGCAAAAAGTCTTGTGTTACATTTCCTGGTTGAAAAATTTCCTTGTGCCTAAAATCCAAACCCAAATTAATTTTGTCAGCCAGTTTAATAAATATTATGGCACAGTAAATAAATGTGTATTGAATAATTTAGGTAAGTGTATTCGTTTACCTTGACCTTGACTTTTGCAGCACTGCCTCGGTATTCAGTCGGTAGTATAAACTAGCATTTTATTTGTTTCTTAACTATATTGTTAGCCTCCCATCTATAGCTAGAAGCATAGTTTCGTATACTAATTTCGTACTTGTATTGTAGTTTCTGAATGAAAAATTCCTCGTAAAACTATTGATTGTTGCAGTTATCTTGGGGAACCAGCGTGCTGGGTTATACAAATTCTGTTGAGCATACAAATTAAAAATTGCAATTAGATATTAAAATGTTTAAAAGGATGAAAAGCAAATGGTTAGGTTAATACGATTTCTAATGTTGTACAATTTGTTTACAAACAGATTCAAGTCTGAAAAACTACATTATAAATGCAATTATTAATTTCAATCATATAAAATGTACACATACTAGACTAATTGCAGTGTTTCGGATTTCTTTTTTCGCCAAAGTAAAATATATTTATAGGATGACTTGTGAAGTCATCAGAATCATATATTTGATTGTCAGGATTTGTGTCAATAATGTACAGTAACGTCGACTTCATAGTATCTTGGGTGTGAAAATGATTAAAAATTGCCCAACGACGCCAGTGACCCAAGGTCTGTGTTTTGCATCACACTTTTTAAACTATTGTGTCTAAATTGGTTAACAAAATGTTGGTTAGAACTTGTAAAATAATGGACTGAAATTGGTTGCTGGTGGATGATAATAAATAACTGTGCACTAAATTGAAAATCACAAAAGAAAATTATACAATCCAATATTACAGAGGATTTGGTCAAATTCGAAGAAAAAATTAAAAATAAACAAGGATAGTTTTAATAATTTTTTGGGTAGAGAGACCAGGAAAATTGGAAAAATGATGG
This sequence comes from Tomocerus minor, assembly GCA_009936455.2. NCBI lineage: Eukaryota > Metazoa > Arthropoda > Collembola > Entomobryomorpha > Tomoceridae > Tomocerus > Tomocerus minor. The sequence continues at coordinate 27,411 of JAAAYG020079340.1, read as the reverse complement.
AATAACACTGCTAATTTCAAGTGAAGGATGCTTTTATGCTAAGTTTTCAGTGATTATTGCTACACAAATGTAGAGAAAAATGAAACGAGAGAGAATTGAAGGGAAGACAGGAAGTAGTGAAAAGTTGTACCCAAAAAGAAGATTGTTTGTACAGAAGGGGTTCTTGTGAAGATCAAGTCTGTGCTACGACTGATGATTGTGGGATGTGTTCTTCTATAGAGCGTAGAGTGGTGAAGACACCCGTGCCGTGTAAAGATAGTACAACTGGAAATCATCAACTTCACTCACTCACGAGACGACGAGAGAAATGTTTTGCTTTTGCTTTGCTTCCCCGTGCTGTGGCCTTGCTGGAATTTGGCCTACAACATCGAACGACTACTATACGATTTCTCCAGTAAAAGTCCGTCGCGTCGGCCTTCAAGTTCACTAAAGCTGGAGAAAACTTGGAAATAAATAAGGCACAGGTACGAGAGCGATACGAACGACGCTATACTGTACATCCTCCTCTGTAAAATACTATTCTCCAGCAGCAAACGGCAAAACAAAACAAACGTATACGTAAAAGCATGATTAGGATTAGAGTGACCTTGATTTTAGCGTGCATTCTACGCTACCTCTGAATCTGGAAGTCTGCTACTCCTCTATGTATTTCTGTTGCAGTATTCCCATTATATCCTAATATACTTTTATCAAAGTTATATAACAGTTATTTGTCTTGCAATTAGTAAATGCTTTCAATTTAAAAGGATTCTCGACCAAATTAGTTTAGTTTACTCTGTTAACAATGCAAAATCCTACCCTCCAAAACTTCCATGATATTAATTCTATGGCCTCCTTTCATCACAATATATACCGCTTCAATAGTCTTGGACCGAATATTTCCAAATGTCACGATTTCAAACTTCGAACTCTTCATCATTCTCTGAGAATGTTTTTCGAGCCCCTCCTGCAACACTATACAAGCATTTAAAACTTATATAACATTGGCATACTAGGAATAATTAATTGGTGTTGCTTTTCTTAGGAAAAATATTATTTTGGTCATTATATACGGAACAGAAAATTTTTCCCTTGCGCAAAATATTCTATTTAGATATGCACCAATTAATACATTCATGTAGCATTAGCATCCGATTATGTGACCTTTCCAAAATATTAAGTCTCTCTGATAGTGTCGTCAGATTTGATTGTGTTATTTTCGACCTGTGACCTTCATTAAATGTCAATCCCGTATTTCCTTTTGGTGCACGGAAGGCAAATAACTCTTATTTAGTATGTAATCCATAAAGAATTATATATGTTCGTCATATCTTCACTATACTTCAATCGCGTCATTATATGCATGCTATCTTAGATTGTACTGCATTGTGTTGACTTTCACTGCATATCATGAATTATGAACTTGTATGCAGCGTATGATTGATGAAGTATCCTTAAGAGATGCAATTATAAAACTACACCCTTAAAATCATCAGGAAATACTTTAAATTTACATATAATATATTCAATAAAGAAGCGATCTTAATGACAACCGTGATGACATGACAGAACTATTGTAGTTCATATAATTGGCAATTAAAACATCAATAATAATAATTAAGATATTTATTATTTCTTCATTTTAATCATGACATATTTACTGTCGCTTTGTGCTTATTATTTTTGTATCTTTCTTGGTGAGCATTTCTATCCTCTGAGTTTTCTACAGGAGAAAGTTCTAATATAGAGTTTTGTCTAAGATTATGTATTTTCACTAGGTATGTGGAGTCGCTGAGGTTTTAACGACGAAAGTGTTATGGGAGGAAGGGATGCAATGCAGAAATGTATATGATGGTTGGATAGACGTAGAGAATAGGTGCGTATGGAAGAAAGTCCGTGGAATAAAGTAAGGTGCTTTCTCTTTGTCTGACTGCATAGAGACAGGGAGTGCTTAGAAATATTGCTGTAATATGCGTGTAGAATGTCGGAGAGCGATGAGGTGGATTCTCTCTGGTGCACTGGTGCACTGAACAGATGAGATGGGATGAGTCGAAACTCTAGCTTCGGAGGAGGAATCGGGCTTTTCGGATTTGATTCGGTAATAGGAGTGTAAAGCTTTTCACGTGAAAGCTGAAGCAAGAGCTGTGCAAACACCTTTTGCATTTGACAATTTGTAACTTTCACGGCCGAAATTACTACTGCGGGAAATTCGGCTGACGTCTATCCAGGGGGCTAGCCTTATAGTATTACTTGACATTATGTAATATATATTATCCGTAGAATATATGAAACGGCTACTTAATGCACAGCTCTATCTAGCATGGATATACATACATATATTATATAATAATAAGTAGATCTATATAACTACTCTTCTCTGTATCCTGCTTTATCTCTCTTTACAGACTTTTGTGCCTATAATAGGAGGATAGCTGCTATCTACTACTGGCATCACACTACTATTTGCACGTCAGTCCATTCCCTTTTAACCAAATATACATTTACACAAGTTCCTAGAGGATTTTCCAGACTCCTTTTTCCTGCTTATCCAGAGTTCCAGAGAACAGAGCCAGCATAGCACTTGTAGCGTCCCGTGCAATAAAATAACTGGATTCGCTTCTTGCCTCCACTCACTTTCCTCCACAGCAACGTCAAGCCTAATAGTTTCTGTAACCTTTGAACTTTTCTCTTTTCCCTACTACACCATATATAGTAGGTACTTATTTAATGCTATAAATGCACGTACATCTATTCCTAATACAGAACTGGTTACCTACTTCTAGGTTAGTACTTATTGCTAACAACCAATGTCACGTTTAGAAAAAACAAAGAGCAACCCCCTAACACTTAACAATCCTTCGTATTAGAAAAACATTTATTCTTTAATGAGCAGACACGACTCCAATTTATTGCCAGCGTTTATTTTTAGATCCAATTTACAGAAATAATACTACGTACGTACCTAATACAAATACGTGCATGTGTCAACCGTAAATAATTCAAGGCGACCTTCACATTCAATCAACGATTGTTGTTATTATTGCTGTTTTGCAGCTTTGCATTTGTGGAATTGCAAATTTAAATTGCCTCCTTTCTCATACAGTCAGTATAGTTGCATATTGATTTCTAAATCCTTTCTCTCCACCTTTCTCTTATACAGAAATGCTGTGCAATGTGAACATGCATGAATATTACTTCATATACACCTTCATTGTACACATAAAGTATTTATTATGTTGTTGAAATGACGACTGTACGTTGCTACTCTACGAAACAAAACGAAATAAATATCTACCTACCTATATGCATATTATAAGTAATAACGATGGCGCAAATGATTTTTGTGATGTAATTGTAATGAATGTATAGGAAATTAGCAAAGTTGGAACAACGTTGAGCTCCAAAGGGCAAGGGATTAAAGTATGTTATTGTAAGACTATGCGTGAAATGAAATGTTCAAGTAGTTTTTAGAGAAAGAACGAACTCCTGAACTTTAGGCTAGTCAATTATTTCACTATTTATATGACGCCTAATTTATAGTGGATCGTGAATTGTGACCTTTGACTTTATTTTACGATTTAAAAATACATTTATTTATTATTAGACATAAATACACTGGGGATGCTTTAGTTTAGGGATTTTGGGAACTTTCTAGCAGTAGGAATTACAAGGGACTAAAGTTTTTTACAACTGAATTTATGATTACATACTAATATTAATTACTACGATAGAAAACACAGAATAAACGAAAGAAACCCGAAATAGAAACCATTTCGGGATTTATATGCCAAATGCTCTTGGATTTCGAAGATGAATTCTCGTTTGCTAAGTACGAAAGAATTTATGCCTTTTTTTTTGATGCAGTGCTTTCCCTTCCTTGTTTGAAGCTTTGTAAATGAGATTGGGATATGAATATATGAAGGGATTTTTGTTTCGTAGTGAAATCAGTAGGGAGTCTTAATTTAGGATCACTTACATTGTAGACGATAGGAATTTTTAATATTTTATTAGGAAGAACATTGTAGTTTTCACAGAGCGGAAGTTTTATTTTCCTGGAAGTCAACCATTGTGTTAGGCCGTAAATTGGGAATGACATTTTGATAGTTCTATCTCTATCATAGAAGCAGTAAAAATGCTACAGAAGACTACATATCTAGCATCCCAATGGCCTCGCAAACTCTAAAGTCGACTCTGAAAGTGCGTCATCTCTTCCTCTCTCCGAACTTTCAAGTTCAAGAGTTTTCTTTTAAAGGTTGAAGTACACAAAACAAACAATGCGATTATTCCCTAGAACCATTCTTTTCTCTATATTAAACTTTTACGGCAATAGTCTTCTCTTCTCTCAGCATAATAATATTACAACGGGGTTGTCTTTAGTTGAACCTTCTTCGGATATTGACTAATAAATTAATAATACGTTTATGCATATTTTACATCAATAGAATTTCCTTACAGCTATCATTATCAGTATTATTGTATTAAATTAGAACATCTCTCTATTAGACAAATTGTAAATTGATTAAAAACCTTGGTTTTTTTGTTTCGTTGATGAATAGTTCCGCAAAGAAAACATATACATATATTTTGAGGGATATAATTATATGTGAGTTATATAGCTACAAGGAATTTGTGTGATGAGAAAAGAAAGTCGAGTAAATGAAATTGGAAGTTTTGAATTGAGAGAGGAAGAATTTGGCGAGTCGTCCTAAGTTTTTCTCTATAAAGATCCCGATGAAATTGAAATAACATTTGACATTTCAGCTTTATAATCAATTTAGTTCGTCGTAAATTACATTATCATACTAAGAATTCCTAAACATACAGTACGGTTGACGCTAATCCAATTTGTAGGGACGTAAGTACGTTTCATCTCCCTATTTCTCTATATCTTATCTATAGTAAAGGTTTTGTTTGGTTAGGAACCTTAGCCTCTCTTATTCTGTTGATTGTAGAAATGTAGAATGAAGAGCTGCTCGTCGGAACTAAATTGTATCACATCCTACATAATCAACTAACCCGAATTCGCGAGCATAATGTATAGCGGTGCAGATATAGCTAGCTCAGACTTTCAAAGAAGAACAAAGACGCAGATTGCAGGAAGATAGAAAATCATCTTTTGTGTACACATTTAATGTAGTGTAGGGAGTAACAGGATGATAATAAATCGTACAAGCGGGATAACGTTGACGTGCGTCATTACTTCATAATACTTTGAACTATGCAACTCAGGTATCCGACAGGAACTACTAAACCTTCTACATATCTTCATGCCAAACTCCTAGGTGTGATCTCGCATCAGATTCCCATTCTATCTCTTTTAGCTGAAAATAGGAAATCTATTTATTTATATATAAAATCTCTCTCCAGATTATCTTATTTTCTTCCAGGTTTCCTTGGATTAGAGGAAATAAGAAAATAAGATTGGAACGGAAATTACTATTTAAATGTCCCATTAATTTTTGACCTTCAAATGAGGTACTGATGGAATGCGTGGGTTTTGCATTTTTTTTGTATATATGCTAATTCTTATATAGATACGTGATGAGGAATTAACATTGTGTGTCATCTTTGAAAGTTTCTGAAGATTAGTTATAGTAGAAAGGTAAAAGGAAAGCGTCAGTAAAGGTTGCAGTTGGTACAATGCTTCACGTTTCCCCATTTGATTTGCCAGGAAAGTTAAGTGAAAGCTACGAGAGAAATGATTTTAGTCCGAAAAGAGAAAGGATACACATGATGTGTTTTATGACAAATAAGGATCTTCGATTGATAACACGGAACGACTTTAAAGAGGGAATGACTCCCAAAAGGATTTACTCCTAAAGAGGGAACGACTCTAATTACAGACGTAGCTCCTACAACGGAACTTACTCCAAAAGTGGAATCATTCCTATCAATCATCAACTGGCATGAAATTACATCCACTGCAGCAGTGCGCTCCTGTAAGACAATGCAATGCAAATACAATACATATTTTCTGGTTACTCATTGCTCTATGTTATAATATCGACTAATCTATCTGCAGACTATTAATACTTTATCTTTATTTATATTCATTTCCTTGCTATGCAGGTCTGGATCTATGCATTTTTGTTTATATACTCTGTAAATTGATGTTAATGTGGTCTGCTGAATAAATTAATAATAATAATACAAACACACATTTCAGCTTCTTTGTTTACGTATTAATAAGTACACAATAAAAGTATCAATATAGTATCATTATATTAATCAATAATATAATTATTTGTGAAGATAATGTCATGTAAATCTTATCATAAGCTTAAGCTTTGACAGATTTAAATGACATTACCTTAATACTTAATTATATAATTGATTCATAATTAATAATTATAATTATGGAGTACTTATTTAAAACGTAAATGAAGAACTTTTGCATTGTATTTGTATTGCATTTGAATTGCATTGCCCTAAGGAGTGCATTGCAGCAGTGCAATGTCATGAGAGTTGATGCTATTCGGAATAATTCACTTTTAGGAGTGCTACCCACTTTTGGAGTAGTTCCGTCGTAGGAGTAACGTCTCTTTGGAGTCGTTCCCTCTTTGGAGTAGGAGTAAATCCTTTCAGAAGCAATTCCCTCTTCGGAGTCCTTCCCTATGAGTCTTCGATTTTCTTCCAGACAAAATATTCCATTCCAAAGGTTTGAATACATATATCATTTGATTTAATAATGCAGGAATACAAATTTCTGCTCTACTTATCTGCTATCTTTGAAATCATTGAATTGTAATTGAAACTTCGTCGGGAGCTATACGGAGCCATTGGAGAGCAGGCTTTGCCTTTTGTGAAGAAAAGGAATATTCCTACACAATTAGGGGATTCTGGGAATTAATTTTTTTCTATTCTTATTGCACAAAAGAGACTTTTTCTGTCTGAATTGACTACAAAGAAATATTCTTAGGACATTATTCAATTCCCTTGAAATCGGTCATTGTGCCTTAAAAAATGAATCTCCTTTTACCCAAACTATTATGTTATGATTTTATTTGGTTATTATACGTCACGTGCTGTCGCTCTTGGGCCTTACTTAAATGTATCTATTGACATACTTTCTCTGAACTTTCTCCAATACATATATACTATTATGCTACAGTACCTACCGAAGCAAAGAATTTTCTGCGATTGCGAAAACGATGAAGTCGATCTCTGCTGGAGCAACTCAGAACAGCCCACATAAGAAAAGAAGGGCCTTGACTAGACATGTAGGTATAGAAAGTGCCATATAGGATCATAGAACAAGGCCCAGTATATACTCACTCCCTGTTTGCTTTCTTTCCTTTTCCTTTCTTTTCGTAGCCTATTCAGATATTCGGGTAGTTCTATTTCTATCAGCCAACAACAACATCATAATATAATGCAACTCTGACGTTTCCTCAGGTTGGCACTAATAAAATTTGGGATACACACAAATAAATTCCTACAAAATCAAAGTCATTTCCACTAAATCATCATTAACAACTGATGGAGTAGATTATAAATGAATATCCTACATGCGCTACTAGCTAAAATGGTATAAATTCGGGGCACCCTCCAAAAATCTGTTTTGGTTACGCCCTTTTCTAATGTCGGTGAAAGTCTCGATGCACTATATAGATTGATATAGGAATTGTGGGTAGTAATAAGAGCTAGAACATTGTAGGTGTATACTAAAATAATATCACGTTACACGGGATATATATCCTTTCACTGTATTCTTTCACCTTGGGCTATCTAATGAATGGGAGTTAGCATAGGCAGCATACCCCGCCTGGAATCTTCAACTTAAAAACTCTTTCATTCGTGTCATTCATTCATTGTCCACAATTTGATAATATTTGGAGGGCAAGGGATAGACACTGACTTGGTGCCGTACTTCTCTAGGCTATTATACTACCTTTTATGGTGGACACTTGTAGTAGTCTTCAAAATTAATACATTTACATTCACACTAAAAGGATTCAAACTATATAATTGAAGTTCTAATAAACTCATTGAGCCTCTCCAGACATTTCCACCTTCTTCTAATCCGAGTGGGAGTAAATACGAGTTATTTAGCAAGAGAAAATAGTGAAAGTACGAGGATAACAATCAGATCACTTTTGATAGCTTTTAGCTATGAATGAATTTTAGATTGGGTTTAATTAGCACTAGTGTCTAATTTAAGTATATCAACATGTCTATTGGATAATTTAATGGGATCTTGAGCTATATATTGTTGGATAATTAATTATTGGGAAAGTTACAACCTCACAGAACACTTACACACATTATTACATATACAGTATAGCTAGAGCCTGTGTGCATTTGTTTGTGATTGTTTATGGATTGGCACATTACTATAAACCCATCGAACTAACTATTTATCGTCAAGTCTAGCTCTACAGCTTGCGAAAGACAAGACAATTATTTCTAAAATTCCGTAATTTTAGTTACCCACCCAAAAATAATTGAGTTCCACTGCCCCTTAGAGGTCGATATCTCTTCTAAAGCAGATACCTTGAGGACGGCTCACTTAAAAAGAAGATTCTCGTAACACGTAAGTGGTTAATACAGACATAGAGACTGAAAATACTGAAATTAAATTGGAGTTAAAACTGTCATATGTGTAGGCATTATGTAAGTTAGTATGCAACTAACGGATTTGGTATTCTATTTTTAACCATTTATTTATACGTAATTTATATCTTAAAATGTCTTTTATTTCAGGTATTCTATCTCGTCTCAAGATCTGTCTGCATGTGTATCATCATAGGCTTGTACTGAAGCATATTGATTTTACTGATGACTGATTGCTGTTCATTTGACATTTAACTACAATTGCAAATAAGTTTTGAACTTTGACGGAATTTATAATACAATGGCGAGTTCAAAAAAGGCAGAGGAGGCTTTAGAACATATAAAAGCTGCAGAGAAAAGGTAATCTTTTCGAAGATTTAAGCCAATTACGCGTACATACGTAGATAACTCATAATGAGACTGATAAGTTAAGTTAATATACAATTATTTAATGTGTATTTATTGTCTTTGGTTATAGTTTGAAAACGTCTTTCTTGAAATGGAGACCGGATTTAGATATTGCAGCTGATGAGTATAACAAAGCAGGTAATAAAATAGAGAATTTTAAGGATTGATGCACATTTGTGCTAATCGTAGCTAATCTGTACACTCACATAATTCTAAGCATTATAAATATAAACCAATGTATGGTTTTTATTGTGTACCTAAGTAAAGAAACTTGTTTTTGTTGCCAACAATTTTTGTCTTTGTGGAAATGATAAGACGCAGCCCACATTGGTGATATTATATTACAAATGAGGAAGGAAAAAATGCTGTAAATGAGAACTTATTTGCTAGTACATAGTTCTAGTAAAGGAATGTCTGTAATTTCTTGTTTCAGCAACCTGTTACAAAGGTATAAAGTCATATCAACAATGCAAGGAGTGTCTTCTTAAGGCAGCGAATTGTCATAAGCAGAATAGAAGGTATGTACTTTCACTGGATATATACATTAACATTCTATAACTATCATGTAGGAACCTAATCACAAAATATGATTTTAACGTTTAGCCTGTTTTCTGCCGCAAAATGTTATGAGCAAGCTTGTCTGATGTGCAAAGAGTTGGGAGAACTACCAGAAATTGCTACTTTGGCCCACAATGCTTGTCTTATGTATCAAGAGCACGGAACTCCAGACACAGGAGCTCTTTGTTTAGACAAGGCTGCAAAAATGATCGAAACTCAACATCCTGACAAAGCCATCGAATTGTACCGAAGAGGAATCGACGTTGTAATGGTAAATCCATTTATTTCCTAGTTGACCATAATTTATGTCGAGATATAATGTTTTTATGGCTTTTTTGCAAAAAAGTAGATTTAATTAATTTTTTTCGGTGTGCAGATTGAGGATAGACCTCGTCAAGCTGCAGAATTTTGTCAAAAAATGTGCAGGCTACTTGTTCGACTGGGAATGTACATTATTCTTTTATTCCAATCAAAATCATTAATATATGTACAGAGTATATTATAGATTATTTTCCTTGAAAAATTCTTACATTTTGTTGTCGTCTGTAGGTATGACGAAGCTGCGGATGCTATTCGTAGAGAAATCAGTCTGAATCAACAAGGGGAGAACATACCAGCAATTGGTAGATTAGCTGTTGCCCTTGTCTTGGTTCAGCTAGCGAGGGAAGACTATGTTGCTGCTGAAAAAGCTTTCAAAGAATGGGGAAATTGTTGTGAGGTGGAAGAGGTGCAAACTTTGGAGATGCTGTTAAGGGGATATGATGAAGAAGATCCGGAAGTCGCCCGCAGAGCCCTTAACAGTCCTTTCATTCGTCACATGGATATTGAATATGCAAAGTAAGTTTTCTTTTATAAAAATCGACAGTTTTCCTTTTCCTATTTTGTTACGGGATTGGTTTTGAATGGAATTTTTTGCTTTTTGATTTGTTTAGATTAGCTAGAGATTTGAGATTGCCAGCTGGTTTGATGGATCCACCAAGAGCCCAAGTATTAGAAAATGCCGCACCTAGCTACAAGTCAGTCTCTCAAAAAGGAAGTGATGATGTGTCGACAAGTGGAACGACTGGAACTGGTGATTTTCAATCTGGAGCAACAGACGACGGCGAGGACGGAGAACTCTGTTAAATTCCTTCTTATTAAAACCATTTAAGTCACCTAGAATCTGAAGAAGTCTCATCGCTTAAATAAAACCCATTACTTACATTAATGACAGCAAGGAATAAACCTTTCAGATCGGAACCCATTCTTCTGAATGTCTAGTTACAATCAGTCGTAAGTTGTGCTCTACTCTATGTGAAATTATCTCATAAGATTGTAGGACTCCATCAGTAGAGGCAGTGAAAGCGTTGAGTAGTTGAATCGGGAAATTAAAATAGATAAAAAAAAGCTTTCTAGTGCTGTTAAGAAGTGAAGTGAGCTGCTAGATTAAATCTAGACCTCTAGATTCTAGACTGTATTACTCGAATCGTCAAATTACATATAAAATGTGCTCATCATTTAAATAAGTCACTATTTACTATAGATTACGTATATTATAATATGTATGATAATAGTCTGTATTCTCGTCATCTAACATTCATGTCGTTTCCGTTTCTATTGTACGATGTCATTGACTTTCCATTTTGTTATCATCCTTTTATACGAAACATTATTCTGCTTACAACTAACTTCCCTTTTTTATTTTCATAATTTTTCGGATGAACATTTCTGTCATTTCGAGATGTCTCTATAACTCAGTGTTTATTTGTCCACCTTTAAAACTTTGATTGTATATATTGCAATTATTTGTGTACTTTGCCAATTAGCAATTGCTTTCACCATCAGTTACCCTTTAAATGTGGCACTTTTGTCTATTGTCTCTGTATTATTATAACACTATATAAATGTATTATTCATGATATTCGTCCAAACCAACTAAACCCTCTAATGGAAAGTATTATTGTAATTTGACTATGTGCTATAGTTTAGCAGTTCACAATCAGCCGTTATAGTACTAAAAACAGTTTAACAGTTCACAATCAGCCATATAGTACTAAACAGATTAATAGCAGTCCTCTATATGCAATAATATCCTTATAATTTATGCCCATAATCATGATTTGCTTAAAACAATATTATTATCATTTGATTCTTCGTACTCTGTCATCTACAATTTCCCCCTATTTTTATGCACAGAGTGTGAATTTTTTTCGACACATAAAAATATTCTTTAATTAGGGATAAAGTAGGATTAATACAACGTTGGTGCTTTGTTACCGATTTCATCAGTATGTTTATTGTATTTGCCTTGTATTCCATCATTTGTTGTGTATATGTAATTTTTAAATGTAAGGACTGCAAAAAAACTAAATATGGTCATTTCTTTAGTGAAGTAAAAACAAAACCATGCAAAAAAACAGAACAAACTACTAGCAAATTACTCGTAGTATATACGTAAACTGTTTAATAAATAACATAAGACAGGCCTCATCTTCTTCAAGAACTACCTATAATATAACTAGATGACAGCAATACTAAACGTTAATCGAAATATGTATCACTACTCAGAAATTGCAGGTCAAAAATCAACGTAAAATTGTCCGAAATAAATAAATCATCAAGTTTGTTTTGTTTGATTGAAAAAATATGTTTACTCAATCAATTCATTGTTCAATTCAACATAGAGTACATTATGATCTTACAGTTTCCATTTGAGAACATTTCTGAAGAGGACGTCCATTCGTTGGTTGTAACATAAATACATACGATTATTGGTTTTTTATATAATTAGTGATTGATTCTGTGGTATACAATTTTAATTCTTGTACAGTTTTACAACATTTTTTATAGTGCCTAGCCTACGTCCATTCATCTATACTCTACAGTACACTTTTCATTTTCTGTTAGATCACTAAATAATTTTCATAAGTTCGCGTTTGGTTAAAATGTACGGAGCTATTTTTTCATTCTGGACAAAAAGGAGAAAAATACACGAGGTAAACTCTTATTCCTTCTTCCTCTTATTCTACAACTGTTAGTTTTTTAGTTAGCGCACGTGTGATGTAATTTTACAAAGAAAAAAAATCTGCAATTCTCTAATTGCATAAACATTGTACAATGGATTTGGTTGGTAATACCAGTTTGGTATAATGCAATGGTATTTACATAAAGAGCTAACACTAACAATAACTGTAGTAGGTATAATATGTAGGTATAATATTTATCTTTAGTCTATAAAAGGCACGGAGGAATTTGATAATTAATATGTCAACTAGGGAGTCCACAAGTTATTTTACATTTCTATTTGGTCATGAAAGTACACCCATTAATTTCCACGCTCGTTAAAAACGTAGTTTTACATTGTACAAGGTCAAAATTAATGTACTAACAACTTTTTCGCGGATCAATTCCTAACTTTTCTCAACTAAATACTACAATGTTAATAATAATATTATTATATCTATACACTATTATGTGGCTATGTCTAAAAAGGGTCGCATGAAAGCGCAAGGCGTAACTGCGTTTGAAAGAGGTGCAATTTAGTAATTTTTAACAGGTACGATCTATTTGTTAGCATCTCTCCGTCATTTTAGCATTCTATATTTACTCTACTAGAGAATATTATTATTTTGACCTTGACCTTGACCATAGAGTCAAGTTTAACTTGTGATGTGAGTATTATACAATTTTGCATATTATGCATATAGTTATCATAAATAGAGTTGTCTTATAATTTAAAAGTACGTAAACTGACAAATAACTTCTATTCGATTCTAGAAACAACTTAAATGAACTACGAAATAAATTAAGGCATTCGATAATGGAGCCATGTCGTCAACAAAATAAAAGATTAGCACGTAGCCTAAAAAAATGTAACATGCATCGGTAAGTAAAGAATAACTGTGTGGTAATATCTTGTCTAAAAATATTTTTACATTGAGCTAGGTTTCATCAGCCCCAACTTGGTTTTATTTTTCTTCTTCTGTTTGTCCGCTTTTTCATGGTACTCTTGAAAACAGGGAACTATGCATAGATTTATATGGCATTCAGGACAGTGGTATTTGGTTTTCCGTCTAAATATCCTCCCACAACTGTCGACAGAGTTCCAACAGAAATTACAGCCAAGAGCTGGTCCTTGTCTGAGAACTGGACAATGACCAGATCTTTGCACAGGGTTTCCATCATCGCCCATTGGGTCATTAGCAATTGACTCCTCGCTAGAAAAGCTACCGCCAGCCGTGGACGTTGACGAATACTCAGCACTCATTTCCTTCTTCGGTTTTCTACCAATACTTTCCGTGGAGTCGGACTTGGTCAAAGACAAACTGGGAGTGACAGTGAGACGTCCCCCTTCCGAAGGAGATGACACTAACTGAATATAAGAAGGGGAGTGCTCTAAAATAAAAGTGCTTTGAGTAGCAGTTGCAGGTGACATCGACGGAGATTGCGAAGAGTCTTCCTCCTTGATAAGATTGCTACTGCTAATGCTGCCAGTGCTTGAAGAGCGGTAATTTTCCGCGGGCATCAACGTGAAAAACGTCCCTCTTTTCAAAGGACTAAAAGGAACAAGGCGCGCTTGCTGTGCTGTATGCTGCGACGGCGAAGGTTGAGAATGTTGTCGTCGAATCACCGGATTAGAGTTCCCCATCGGAGCTGAACTAGTATGACTGGGCAACAAGGGCTGTGAGATTTGCTTGACCAGATGACTGCCACTGGAACTGGAAGGGAAGGACGGAATACTAACAGTTTCGGTAGGTACGGTTAGTAGGGTCGTCGAACTAGACGACGTGGGTGGTGCATTGACAGTAACCGAAGATGCGGCCGAAGAGGAGGAAAATGAAATTGTGGGCACGGACACACTAACCACTTCTTCTTTGGACTCCACGGGGCTGGAGGGTGGTGTTGGTGAACACTGACTTACTCTTACTATTGGAACGGAGGTCGGACTCGGAGAAATACTACGCTCGGCAGATGAGAAACTCCCTCCGCCCACAACGACGACGTTGATACTGCTCGTGATTGTGGGCGTGAAACGTGTGGAAGTGGAAGTCTCGTCCAAAGATTTAGCTCGATAGGGGAATGGATCTGATGGCTCGTTACTGTTGTTGCCCACACTTTCGTACACTTCACCGCTGTAGATATCGATCATTTCTTTGCCACTCTCATGGTCGACTCGTTTGATTCTTGGCTGGCGGAGTAGTGGACGCCCGCGCCGTCCCCTCCCCCCTGATGGGCCTGCACAGTCAAATTCATCCGTTAGTATATTTTATTAAAAAAAAACAATTATTATTCATACTCAAGGGTAAGAAAAGCAAAATAATATCAGGAAAATGTCTGCGTCACAAACACACGTCACTGTCAGAGTCTAAAAGTCAGAGATAAAGATCAATATACGAGCCTACTAGCAACATTAGTTCTTACAAGTGCCAATACACAACAGGAAAATAATTATCAAATACGTTACGATTGCTCTAATGATTTTTTAAATCCTTGTCTTAAAGCAGGAAACAGAACTAGTATGTAAATATAGTGAGCATGTGTAAAGAAAAAATGATATGGACCATATGACGTTGTTGGGGCTTGAGACGACATTCGACGAAATCCCCAATTCTTTCAGACGGAGATAGAGAGTACTTTTGGGGATGTTACAGAGTTTTGCAGCTCCTAGAATTGTAGCTTTCCCTGACACCACTAACTGAACGGCTTCTATGTATTTTTGTCCTAAGAGGGGCTCATTGTAATTTCTGCAGCGTTTCTTCTTGATCATGGACGGCGACATGGATACTGATTGTTGTGACTGCGAAGGCGAAGAAGATGAGACTAAACGAGGAACAACTTTTGGTTTTGCCACTCCAACCCCAACCCCTCCTGAGTTACACACAAATATCACACAATAACAAAAAATTACATTTAGCATGCGCTACATACAATCATTCCATATCAGCTAATTTTCCTAGACTGTTATATATCCATATACATTTTAATATATCTTTTTAAATTTGTTTACAACTTGTCTTTGTCCTCATCAGTTAAATCAACCACAATCAAAAGAAGCAATTTACATACTTAATATAAATTCTAGCACATTTATTTAACTTCAGTCAGAAAAATGTGCATTATTTAATTTATTTCAGAGATCAACATTTAAATTAATGAAGTCCACATAAAATAACAGGATATTACAAAGTAAATCTTCAATTTCAATACTTCACTGTCTAATACCACATGATAAAGAACTACTACGACAGCCTAATGAAGCTATAGCATTTTCATTCTTCAAGCTAATAACTATTTGTTGAGCACAGTTACACAAGTTTTAAATTCGATTTTTCAAAATTTTATCCGTTTACCAAAATGTAGCAAAGTTACATGATGAACATTGGTCCAATTTAACAAGATTTCATTCTGTATGAAATTTTAAATCGTTTATTCATTTACCTTAGCTGTTGATAGTTAAAAGTAATAATAATACTATTGAATCAATTAATTCTTGCACTAAACAAAACTATTGCATAAGGTAAGCAAGCATTTAGCATGCAGATGCACCACGATAATAAAATTGTATACAGCTACAATTTGCTATCTTAAAACTAATTTTTGTTACAATGATATTATGAGACAAATACCTTTGGAATTATTTCTAGATTAGCCCAACTCAGTGTAATTATCATACAATTATGGCATTCCTTGTGACAAGTATGTAATTAATTCAAAACAGAAGTGCTACGCAGCCCAACTGAATCATTAGACCAATCAAATTACGTTTTTTGAAAACATTTTTAATTCCTAATTCTGAAATAATTTACTGCTAATAATGTGATAATAATATTATATGCGAAAGCTAATGGATTCGTAGATATCCTGACCGGCAGATTGAATGATTGATTTGACTTTGATGAAGACAAGACGGAATGAAATTTTTGAAAAATAAAATTACTTGAGGCGAAGGGCCGTAGAGGTTGGTGATAAAATGACGATGATGATGGGACGTTCGGAAACGGGTTCGATTGACTGAGTTCCGAAAACTCAGCAGAGTTTTCAGGATGACCATAGGACTCCTCCTCATACTCAATATCACCATCGGATACTGCCTCTATCTTCACATCTGCTATCTCTAAGTCATAGCCTGACCAACAACAAAAGCACATATAAATTGTCATTCTATCATTGATTGAATTTTACGCACTTTGTCAGCAAAAGTGCGGAGAGCAATAAGAAGGTAAAAGTTGATAGACAATCTAAAGTACTTTGCAGATTCTTATAATATACGAGAAAACTAGGAATACGAAAGAAATGTTTACATAATATAGTAGTACAGTTTTACAAGTTCATTATAGTTTCACATGCCAAAGAAAGTTCTATTTGTCTCATTCCGCCTGTCTATCTTTCAAATTTTAGATATTTACACATCTGTTTTCACTCTTTTACAAAATACCTATACCCATAGGCACTGTTTATGACAAGCAGGAAGCCGACCTTTTTGATTTATGTTAATCATCTTTATTTTACATTTCACAATAGCAAGATGTATAACAACACTTACTATTAGTCTACTTTCGATTCGAGACATATCCGAGATAATTTAAATAGTACCTTACCAAATCCAATGCCCAACAAATATTAATAACCAAATATTAATAACCAAAGCAAAGATACGATTTATAATCAAGCTACATAATAGTATCTTAAAGTGTGTAATCGGCACTTGAAAGAAGTCTCTAAACGAATTTGTCTTTTTGTCCAATGTTAAACTGATACGAGCAGGAAAACAGAAAAATGTAAGCAATTTTAAGCAATAAGATTATCATATAATCTTACCTCGATCAGCACCCAATGAAGAGTCGTCAAAAGTTTGGTTTTCGGAAAAAGCGCTCGAGCTCTGCGTAAGAAAAAGCAATTTAGAATTTAGACCACATGTAATTTTTACATTTAGACAACCAAAAATGCTTGTGAGGGTATACCAACTCTGAGTCGATGTTGACGGCTTCTATATTGTGGTCCAAACTTCGAGATTTAGGAAGTAGAGGATTAGCAGCTGTCAGGGGAGGGGGACCTACAGCGGAAGTTCTTGCTGGGGGTGACCTTGCATTGACATCACCACTGTCATCGACAGAGCGACTCATGGAAGAAGCTCCAGCACCGGAATCAAAAGATCCTGAATGCTCACCTAAGAAAAATCGTACTTGTTTATTGTAAATTGAATACTAAATTACAATTACTAAAGTACAAGAATTTTTGTCATTTGAAGTCTTCTACAATATTTTCATATATTATAATTACCATTTGTACTAAGGGAGACATGTCCACTGGACACGGTAGCACTTGCGGATTTCTTAAGTTTTTTTCTTGGAGTTTCACCTTGGGAAATGCAGTCGTCCCCAGCAGCCCAAGAGGAAGAAGACTGAAGGGGTGGAGGCTGTTGCGTCCTAACGGATGAAGAGGCAGAAAATCCATCTGAGCCGACTGAACCTCGAGGCACGCTTACCCGTTTTAATTCATCTGCTGGTACTTCTGCCAATCCTTTTACTTGAAGAGTAGAAGCTGTCTGCAAAATCCCACACGAAAATAATGTTTTGTACGGAATTTGAAAACAATTTTAACAAAATTTTAATATAGTTCTTCTATCTTGTAAAACTTACAGCAAGAATAGTGTTAATTCTGTCCTGGGAAATGTTAACTTCCCCATTGTAGATAAAATTTATTATAGTGCGAAGATCAGAGTACTGAACATCCTTCAGTATAACCACTGGGTGTTTACAGGGATTGTTTTCGAATACGTGCTAAACAGAAAATATATATTCGAAACTTAGACGCATAATAAATTATATTATAGACATGCTTCATTTTAATAATATGATATAGACGTACTTGAAAATAATTTGAACATGAGGATAAGACCAACTTATGGGCTTGTAATTTCTTTCCTTCCGCTGAAACCAATGTGACATCAACAAGGGATTCCTTGGTCAATAAATCGCCAAAAAAATTAACTAAATTCGGTTGGTGATTATTCCAGCGAAGACAATACTCCCTGGACGTCGTTGGCTGAGAAGTTGAAGCCGCCATTGTTGAACGTACTGGCTGCTTTCAGTTGAAAACAGTAATAATCACTTATAAAAAAAGTGGCTAAGCGAAATTTTCCATGCTATGGACACTACAGATACGTAGGTAATTAAAAACTGAATTTGTCCATGGATAGTTCACACAAAATTTGGGTAAAAATTCGATTTAACAAGTTCGTTTATGTAATGGAACAGTAAGACTTCTTAAATATAGTACTCTGTTTGTTATTATCCATTCTTGCTAACACATAACCAGTAAATTCCAAGGGATTTTTGATTTTTCTTGAAGAACTAAATGAAAACTATAAAATTGTGGTTCTATTTCCAACCAAACATTGTCAGCACACAATATTATAATGCTGGCTTGCACTTCCTTAATTCGTTTCGTACTTCATACAAAAAATTATGTTGATAAGTGGGAATAGTTGGAATCTTGGACATTTCATCAGGCATTGTCAAATTATAACTTTTCTCACACACTGTGCACTGTGGGAACTGGGCACACAAACACCTGTAAACTTGTAGCACCAGAGTCAATACAGAAAATCACTGTAATTCTATTGCATCTTCATGAATGTTGACATTTCCATTTAAAATTTCTGCATTTCTTCACTCTTTGTTCAATGTTCTTAAGAAAAGCTTTTTTGTAGAGGTTGTAAGGGTGTTCAGTTATTGAGACGTCACAGTCAGGATAGATAATCCGTCTTCGAATAATTCTATCCAACGCAAGGTAAAATTACATAATAATAATTTCAATAAATTACCATTCATACACAAAGGAATAATAATTGCATTTAACATTTATAATCTACTCAACAATATGATAATATATGACATAAATGGTAAAATACTTTGTTAGCTAAGCGAACACAAAATTTAATGTTACTTAAGTGTACTTATGTTTATAAACAACCCAATATAGTATAAAGTAAATACAGAAGAGCTTACTATTCAGTTATATAGGTTGTTCTTGTAGAAAAAGTATTGCATACTTAAAAATAAGCGAGAGGTTCATCAAAACTTCTTCACCACCTCGGAATCTTCAGATGACGACAATGATGACGATTGACGAAGCGACTTAAATTCTTCAACAAGGACTAGTCAAGTATCCAAGTCGGTGGTCTTCTATTCTATCTAGTGTTCTGTCTGTCATATGGGGACTCTCCAAATTGGAACGGGGAACACCATTAGCTTAGCTTTGGAATATTTGGAAATAGGAATAACTCGTATGTAATGGATTTGTAATGTTTCCAAACTATGAGAAGTTGAGAAACCTGTCCATATCTCCCACTTCTACCACCCAAATCTTCAGAGTTCTGACGCCATAGCTAGAGCTCCGATGATCACATGTCTTACTTTGACATAGACGTACTTACATTTTGGAATCCTAAATCCAAAGCCGCAGCAGCCGCCGACTCGGCTTCTAGTTCCCTTCTCTCTTAAAACTAAAGCTTTACAAGAGACATAGGAATAATAGGAATACATAGGAAATGCGTGCGAACACAGGTATTGCGTTGCAATTGCAAGCCAGAAGAGTAATGAGATCATCATGTATTCTTTGCTTTTTGTAGAGATATTTATTACATAAATTCAGATTTTTGTTTTTGTTGCAGGCGAAGACAATTAAATGAAAATTTGAATGAGTGAATTCTATATTATAATATTACATGATACGATAATGATATCTACAACATAATTTTCTCAGTAGTATTGAGTAAAAGTTTATGACTTTTCGGGGAACGTGTCATATCATCAATATGTAGGATAATGCCAAGTAACGCTTTCCCTTTTCATACGTCAATACCGTAAGAAACTTTCACCAAAACTTTCGCCTGGACTTTCACCGAAGCTTTTATTAAAAAATGTTTTTGGTGAGGTACAATGGTGCAAATAACGTAATGGGGTTTTTTTGGAGACAAAAATTAACCGTAATTCGTATGTTGGACCCCCGGGTTTCTAATTCTAAGATAGAAAGCAACACTATTAGAATAAAAGAATATTGGTTACGGTTTACTTACAGTCAATTTTTTTATTCTATTTAAAAATCATCGATAATGGAGTTTTTTTACTTGTACATATGAGTTCAATAAGACATGATTAAATAACTATAAAAATACATTGATCAGAAAGTTAATAGGATAGCTTAAAATATTTAAATATCCTTAATGAATAGCTGCGATTCTTTGAAAGTAAAGTTAAGAGTAAGTAAACTATTTTTCCAAAAGAAATTTGAGATACAATTGTTCTTCAGCTTTTGTCTTGAAATTGGGAACGAAATTTACGTCCAATATTTCAGTGAAGCCTTCATCTAAAGTAGGTTCTTGGTATTTGGATCTATCAAAGAAAAATTGGCCATTAATAAGTTGTTACAAATAAATCTGGGTAATTCCCATTGCATCATATTTAATTTTGAACATTACTTGAATGAATTAAATGCAACTGGTGGTATTGAAGCATGAGCCATCTTGGCTATCTCACGAAACTGAAATGAATATAACATAAACAATTAGCATTTAGGAAGTAAATATTAATTTATATTAATGCGCGTGTTTACGCGCGCACGATACTCTGACACCTTCACACACACTGACGATAATATTATTTTAGGTAAAGTAACTGCAATTTTCTGTCATAGATTCCAAAATGTGAAAATTAATTCCAAATATTCAGTGCAATTGACTTGACTTTTCTTACTTGAAGCTAAATTGATTATGGGTAAGAGAAATATGGGTTGGAAGTTGACGATTGTGGGTGAGGGTAGAAGCACACAGATTGACCATTATATTTCCAATCAATTCTTATGAGGGTTTGAACTATTTCATGTAAAAAAAGTAATGGTGAAAGTATAGTGATAGTAGTCGACTGGAAAAAGAGAAAGCTAAAACTGAAAGACTAGTAGATTAACTGACACTGCGCTGCGCTATACACTTCTGCTAATGTAAAAGGAAAGCCATTTATCCAATAATTTTGGATTCTTTTTAATATTAATTATTAATGCAATCGGTTACGATTTATTGAACTTTTACCTTGTTATTATGCAGAGCTTGTGCATGATCAACATTCATTTTTAAACATCTTACAGGCACTTTGTGTTTTTTGGCTATTTTAATATAATCGGCTCTATTCTTCTTCTCGGGATTAGTGTTATCGACCACCACCTATATCAAAAGGTCAAATAGTAAAATGCCCATGAAGGTTTAATAATCATAGCATCGTGAAAAACTGATGATCTTAGAATTTACACTTTGTCCGTTTTGCAGAGAATCGTTTGCCGTCGACATGCATCTTGCTGCAGATTTAAGAGTATCTTGATTAACGTAAACGTAGGATTTAGGAACAAGCACATCTTTTGCAAAAGTAGATTTTCCTGATGCTGGATAACCAATCATTATCACCATCTACACAAAGTAAATAAGCAAAGTTAGGGTATTTATTATCTCACGAGAAATAAACTTACCAGTGCCATCGTTAAAATTTTAAAGAATTTCTCAGTATAATTAAGTGAAGAGCTAGTTTTTAACCTCTTGGTGGTGAGGAAAGTGGATATGAGAATTGGAAGGAGCATTATTATCACATTGAGAGTTTTTTACGAAGGTTTGTGGGTTGAATAATGGCATTTGGTATTCCTGAGGTTTCTGTCCCAAAAAGAATTCTTCTGGTGTTCGAAACGGAATTCCTAGATTTAAAGCGAAAAGTCTGTCTGACTTGGCATGGTCTTTTTTCCTTCCTGCTGCATCACCACAATATAGAGACGAAGATAATTCGGGTTCAACCCCTGCATTATACTTGTCTATTAAAACTTTCCAAACTCCCGTCATCGGCTTTCGATATTCTCCCTTTCCAGTGGCCACAAAGACAACTACTGGGACGCCAATTTGCCTTGTTACTACTTCTATTTTCTTTTTAATTCCATTTGCATTTGTTGTGCCTTTTGCAATGCCAGCTTGATTAGTAATTATCACAAATTTGGAGTCAACATTATCGGAAAAGTAACTCTGAAGTTTTACTACAGTTGTGGGGTACAAAAATTTCCAGTCTAGTTCAGATGTAGGAAAAACCTTGCCAGATTTTGTCGTTATTATTGTACCATCCATGTCAAAAGCTACGACCTATACAAAATTTCAAACATAATATGGATTAATTCTTAATGTAAAATGTAATCCATTCCTTATACCTATACGAAATTCTGTGATTTTTTACTTTTGGTTTAGAATCCAAAACGTTTTCTCCAGTAGAATAAACAAGAAGTTTATCTCCGTCAATGGATTCCCAGTTTCCTTTGGTTAAAAGTGATTCCTTTTTAAATTCATTTTTGGGTAAAAACATCTTGGGAATTTTAGCAGGTTTTTGTCCTTCCGCTGGATTTCCAAATTGATCTTCAAAATGAATTTTGTACTTATACTCCGCTTCCAGTACTTCTATAACATCACCGGCCTTTCCAATAACTTCTAGTCCCACTCCGATTGGTACACCGTTCAAAGCTGAATCATTTAACCCTACTTGTTTGACTTTCACCGTTCTTTTACCGTAATCTGGAATGACTTCAACTGAAAATATAGCAAAAAATATTTTGTATCTTGAGCAAGGTATTTATTTATTTATGTCCCAAACCAGAAGATTTTCACTAAAGATAAAATATTGCATGCGTAAAGGATGAGTAAATAATCTATCTCTTTGCTAGAAGCAATCTTTTCTATTGTTTATGAGTATGTAGGAAAAAATTCAAAAGCCGAAAAGGATTTACTTTGGCTACGAGAACAACGGACTTCTTTAATGCATGTAGACGGCCCTCGCCCAATGATGAAAGTTACCCCATCCTTTAAAGTGACTTGCTGGATTTTATCCGTTTCGTTTACAGGTTTCAGTACACACTTCATTTGCAAAATTATTTGATATTCGAAGTTCGACCGAAGTGACTAAAAACAAAAACCCGGATTTCATACACTTAACCTGTAGAACTGTAGAAGTCACCAGAACGTCAAAAGCCTCTCAAATCTTCAATATTTCGTGCGTAATGCTTTTCCGACTTTAGTCATTCGTGTAAATACCACTATCTATATTTTCACTTTCCCGTTCCTACATTCGGCATTCTTGCGATTTCTTCCGTTTTGCAGTCAATTATTATTTCGCCCTTTGAAAAGGATTGGCAACCAATTCTTTATTGGATTGGAAATAATATTGAAATACGTAGTCATTCTGTGTGGCATGTGTCCAGAGTCGGTAGCATTGATTTGTGCTTTTCAGTAACTTCGACAATAAAATTATTGTCTCATTTGAATCGCATTAAGTTATAACTGCTTCAGTTATATGTAATTTTACCCCGTTGGTCCTTTTCCCATCAAGATGACCATCTCAATCTACTCCAATTTGCCTAAAATGAAAAAATATTCAAAAATTCGGGTTTTTTTTTGTTCTTTTACGAAAATCTTCTAGAAAAAATCGAATGTGTGGCTCCAATAAGTATACTGTTTCCAATAGGAAATATCAAATTGAGATTGAGAATAGACATGCGAAGAAAACATAATTATAGATCTTCATAATTTATTTAAGTACTATGTGTCTTTTACTAAATTGGATAGGACTTTGATTTCTGCATCGGATAACAGTCCAACAAGAATTACCTTCAAAATTTTTCGCATTTGTTATTATTGGTTAAAAATTTTAAGCATACATGAGATGTAATTTTCATCAAAATCACTTCAAAGAAATTGTAATCCGCCTTGGAACATACTTTGCGGTCGACCATGACGCTGACAGTTAGCTAAATACATCTTGTGAAAGCAGCGCTTAGTACTAGTTCACAATATTATATCATTTTAGCTATTTCAATTAGGTAGCTTTAGGTAAACGCTTTACTTTCGTTGTATTGCAACTTGCTAATAAATGCCATCAGAGTATAGTACACGAGAACATCAACTTATATAAAGAGAGCAGAAGAAAAGGAGTGCGCTATATGTTTGTGAATGTATGTTAAACAAGTGTTTAAACTATTTTTACACATTTTAATTCTTTGGTTGCGATATGTGTTTCTATTTAAGTAACCTCCCACATGGAATTCGGGAGTCATATAAGCGAGGGACAGTCAGGCATCGGGAAGTTGGAAAGCAAGAACTAGCCTCATTTGAAAAGCGAACAAGGGCACATGAAATCGAAAACAGGACATGGTACATACATAAAAGCATAAACGCTTATATACTTAAAAATGATATTATTATGTGCTTTATATATATATATATATATATATATAGCTGCTATATACATCTTATATTCATGATGATAATTTTCTAGATTAGTTTGCTCGCTAATTGGTATAGGTATTAAAGCTGTCTTCTTTGTTTACCCATGTAATTAGCTTTTAACATATTTCACTTGTAGGCAAAGTCATTTGCTTAGTAAGAAATTAAATTTCAGTCAACCGAAACAATAGTATACATTATACATAGTTGATAAAGAATATCACTGTAAATTGGAAAAGTTCCGAATCTCTTTTATTTTACTTGTTCAGATTTTCTTAAACATTTAGGTTTTTTCAGAGGTTGCTCTACAGAAAACCTAGTTTTATATCTCATGCCTCAGTGACTTGGCTCAAATTCATATGCATGCATGCATGTAATATATTACTTTTCGCAGAACATATATTTACCTGAATGTTTGCGAGGATGCCGGATGGGAAGGAATATGGGTCACCCGATGCCGAAAATTTAGCGCTACAATTTTTAGATGAAAAGATTCATGACTATTTTATTCCGTCGACTAAAATGCGTAGTAAGTGGCCCTCTTGGGATGATCTTGTGGTAGATGATAAATTTTTGATCTTTTCTTTAGGGTTAATTGATGTCAATAAATTGTCCATTTTCCTAGATTTGTCATCAAAGACGCCAAATCGTCGTATTATTAATGTTGTTTACTTCACACCAACCTTTCATCGTTGGTAATCTTCACATGCATGTACAATTGTACACTTAATACACAAACATAAAATTCAATGTGAATATATATATGTGAATAAACTACCATCCATCTTCTGTGGGTTAATGCTTTGTATATTTATAGATAGCTATAATCTTTTAAACTTTTATTCCTATGCTCCGAGACTTAATATCTTGCATCTGTCTATTTTTATTTTGTTCTAGATGCATTTATTTCTGTAAAAAGCTGTATATGAGTATATAGCTATTCATGAATTATTGAACTATATCAATGTGTTTACTATTGGGGCAGGAACGAATAAAATCATGTCAATGATCCAGTTTCTTTGTGTCACATAAACATATACAGAGGGGGAGATTTGTGGCATGATTTTGCTAAATAATTCTATTGTATCATATAAAAATCTAAGTCATCGATTTCCAAAATGATGTGCACTGCTCTTCTAAACACGACGAAGGCTATATTTAACCTTTTAACAGTTTCACAAAATGTGTACCTATGTCTAAAACTAATATCACTAAATTTTGAATTCCTTAGAAAATTCGCACTATTTTCTGAATGTATCTACTTAAGCATATAATTTGATTTTCTCAATGTTTCTAGCAAAACATTTTAGAGATAAATGTATACAACACACAATTCAATCGCTTGACTTAATTATTTGTGTTGGAACTCTTTGTAGCATCGAGAGTCAAATTATTATATTAAAATATCATCCTTTATTTTGGTTTTTGTATGTACGTAGTTATTATAATTTTATTACGTCTACTCTGTCACAGGATTTTGTTGTTGCCTTTAATTGGGAAATGATGTAGGTATGCTTACTGTTACGTTTCAAGATCGTGCTGTGATCTGAGATGAGATAGGTAGTCGTTATTAAAAATTTCAATATGATGTGCCGTGCGATTAAACATATATAAATATAATTGTATCGTACTATATCGTTATCATATCATATAAGATCATTATTAGTTGCATGTTATAATGCATCTCTAAAGGAGGCACAGATAAATTCAATTGAGGCCAATCGCTATTATTGCTACTCAAAAAGGTTAAATGAATTAATGTTCTCTGTCTAACAATATTTCTAGTGACAAAATCTTTCCTTATTGTACGTTAAAATGTGCTTTTTTAGAAACTGACGGATATGGAAAATATCTGAGAGAGTTAGTGGTGGCTTTTGCTACATTAACACTCAACACGCTAACTAATAATAGAGTATGGCATAACAAATCAATGTCAGCACTACTTATTGTTTGCATGCGCCGCAAGTACACCTGCAATGCAACATAATAATGTTAAAGTTAAAGCAGTACATAATGCATTGAATAAAAAATAGCTTTATATATGCACATTAACTATTAGTGTAATAAATTCACATTAAAAATTATTGTAGCAATTTTCATTTGTAAACAATTATAGAAAACATATATAACTCTTTCCGGTTACGCATATATAGAGACTACACTGCAGATCCAAATTGATTCAGCTCTCCTTTTTAGTATGCACAATCACATAATGACTATTGTTTGTCTGTAGTACAATAAGAAGTGACAGAAACAGAAGAGAAGGCATTGAATTCCACTAAAATGGCCATAAGCCATTTTGGATACTGCCTTGTAACAGCCGAGGATGGGATCATCAAGTGAAAATCGCTACACATATGGAAGTAGAGTCAGGGTTACCTTACCCTTCCCAAGCTTCATCTCAGCTCAGCTGCCAACCTGACAGCTTATGCATTTATATTTCCTTTTAACTTTGCTCCTTCTATACACAGAGTACAAATTCGAGCTCTTATTTTATTTACTACATGTTCAATGTTCATTCATATGCATCCCTGGATTAATATTTCAATACCTACATATAATAAACCCTTGTAAACGGAGTAGGAAAGAAGCGGCGGTTTATAATACCCCCGGTGGGGGAAGGGACGATTGAGTTG
>JAAAYG020079229.1:26990-37941 GCA_009936455.2 Tomocerus minor | reverse complement strand
AAAATACAAAATGTATTTTAAATACAGTATTTTAAATACATGTATTTTCAAAATACATGTATTTTGCCCATCTATGAACCTAACATAACATCTGGCATCAAACGTAGAATAATAACATAGATTATGTTTTGAACATTGTGCTTTGTATATGAACCATTTCTATCCTCACCATTTTTATATCAACCACATTACCATTAATTGTCCACAAAAATAGTATATCTAGATATTCTAGATATAATATTTTACCTAAGCGGTTAATTACTATGCTGTTTATTTCTAATTGTTGAGTGAAAGTATGCCAAACAGTCTCAAAAAATCTCATTGTCATTTAATGATGATCTCATGGCCGGTAATGCAGTATACTTCATAGTAATTATGGAATAGAGAAAAAGATGATATGCATAGCAATTATTCCCTCGAATAGTAGAGTTGACTGGGAGCAAAATTTTGCCCTATCTATACCTGTCGATGTCATTGGTTGTAGAAGCCGTAAATAAAGGTGTCCATGAATTTCAATACTTAGGACAACCTGTCAAGTATTGACTACTATCAAGATTAACATGGGACTATGGAATATGTCACTACATCGGTAATATTACTTAATTATCTCTGTGATTCACAATTGCGTATGTTTTTAGTTAATTTTTTTACAACTCCCCTAATTATATGTCTGATTTTTGATTGGTCTCAAAGAGAAAATCGGTCAAATGAACATTTGACGGACAACAAGACAGAGCGCAAAACGTTCTCATGAAGTAACTACCTGTATTTGATAATATAGGTAGTTGTGGTAACCAGTTAACAATTGAACAAAGAGTCTCGAATAAATGTAACTGTGATAAATATGGTAATACTAATACATAAATTCGAATAGAAATCTGAGACCAATAATCAGCAGATCTGTCGGATAGAGTTTTCACGACTTGTCTTTTCATGTCGCTCACATATTTAGACATAAAATAAAGCTGTTCGTGCTCGTCTGACGTTATTCTTAAGGATATCACATATCAGCCTTACTATTTTAAGCGGGTGTGTGTAGGTGGGTAAGGTTAACGAATGCTTTACATTATACAATTTTGTACCTAATGCATCTATATATTCATTGACAAATGAAATGAGAAGATAATGATATATATGATGATGGAACGAGTATGAGGTTAACTGTAGTTAATCCAAATTTATTACTACAACTGCTATGACGTGTAATCGATTCAATGCACCTAGTAGTATTACTGATATACAGCCTATTCATCGTAAGAAGTTAACCGCCGTCATTATTCCATGAAACGTGGATTAAAATATCAAAACTGGAATGAATGAGCATAAACATGGATTTTGTCCTCTATGTATATAGGCATTTATTTATT
This sequence comes from Tomocerus minor, assembly GCA_009936455.2. Taxonomy (NCBI): domain Eukaryota; kingdom Metazoa; phylum Arthropoda; class Collembola; order Entomobryomorpha; family Tomoceridae; genus Tomocerus; species Tomocerus minor. Next base: position 36,574 of record JAAAYG020079229.1, on the reverse strand, counting down.
AATGAGAAGAATTTAATTGCAACCGTATAAATGATATGTCTTGTGTCATTGCTTGGAAAATGATACACAGAATAACAGTAAATTATTAGCAAAATATTCCCATGTACACTGGCGTACTTCTCAGATTCTTACGTTGCAGTTTCATTGTTAAACTTTATGTACTTTCCTTAATATAATCTGTGTCCGCTAGTATTTCTACACATACCGACTTTAATATATGTGTCTCATGTCTCATCTCAACTTCATGATATTGCATATTTTTCATATTACATAGAAGAACAAAAATACTGCAATCAAAGTAAACGGGGATAGCTTAGACTCCGATATATAGAAGGTCACAGTCAGCTATGAAAGTAACAAGTGTATAGTTGCACAACGAATAAAAAAGCAAAGAATCGTAATATATTTACCTTTTCTCGAAAAGGGATGGGATATATCACGTGAATAGAAATCCTTATAAAAGTGATGATAAATAAAGTAGCACGGACTAGTATAGTTGCGTCACACCATAGTATATTTTGTTCAATGCACATGAAGCATTAAAATACATTTATGTAAATGTAAGGTAATATATGGGAATTGGTTTCAGAGATTTAAGACTATAGAAAATACTCTTCGTTATTTATTTAAATTGTGAACACAGACAGGCACATGAACACATTATATGACATATAGTAAAGTTTCGAAGTTTATTCGAAATGTATTTTCAATATTGTAAATGTATTTGCAGTAGTTTGGAGGAATTTTGAAATATTTTATATAATTGTGTTTATTCAACGTTTTTGTACCGAGTAGATAGGCAGTAAATGTGTTTGTAGTCTGTTCTGTAGAACAAAATTGTTATATATTTTTTAAGGATGGCACACAATTGTTTTTGCATGGGTTGAACTTAAATATTTCAATTTGGAATAATGAGCAATGGAAAGTGAGAAGACCGGCAACCGAATAAAATGCCCGTACCTATCCGAAATCACATGAGCATCCGCAAAAAGCTTTCTCAATGATATCAGCTATTAGATTACAGCTAGCTGGTGTCATTTCCCTTCCAGCACCACCGCTCGCTGCCCGCTAATTTCTCCGAGCAGCGAATTTGGCAGATTCAAAGAGTAACAACCACACCTTCCTCTCCCACGAAGAATCTCTTCACGATGTAAATGATGTTGAAGCGACAAGTTGAAAAGAGGATGTGTCTGTAGTTGACGATGTTAGGAATGACAGATAATTGTAGAGACTAGCTTCAGAGTTTATTTAAGATTAAAAAATGACTAGAGCACTGGAATTGAATGGAACTGTTTGTAGAAATTATTTTAAACAGTTATGTGACGAGACTAGCGTTGAAAATGACAAAAACTTGCAAATAAATTACACAGCACAGTATACCTGACCATTTCCTATCTATAGGAGAAAGAGGAAAAAATATAGAAAACTATGTGTGTGGTTTGTGGGGCTAGAAACTTGGCAGATAGTGATTATTAATAGCGAAGGCACTAATAGGCAACAAAGTCTTTGTACAAGAGCCAGGAGTAATCTTTTGAAGATTGCAGACACACTTAGCTCGTCAATAATAATTAGTGAGAAAATAAATGTAAAGAGAGGGAGTGTAGCAAACCTATTATTGCGTCTAGGTGTAATTAACAGGAAAGGAAGCTGCGGAAATTGACAGATGAGGCAGATTTAGTTTTAATTTGCTGAAAGTTGGATTTAAGGCCCCGCCACGCTGTCTCCTGGATTCTTATATGACTACGATGAACTCATGTGTCCTGGTGGGAGCCGGATTTGTTCCACCCAATGAACGGTCGCTTCAAACCAAAACATATGATGCAATGTTCTCACAGATGAAATGATCAAGCTTAACAGCATGGAAAAATACAGATCCCTTGTATAACATCATACTTATAGCAAAATTTGTCACATGCTGGACTTGTGATCATAACAGATCCACTTCCAATCCTCTTATATTCATATACATAGTAGTTACAAAGTCGATCTCAATCTTTGGACAACAAACTAAATGTCTATTTGAAGGGATTTATCATAGTTAGCTACACTTGTACAACTCCAAACACAAATTACACTAAGATCCTACTGTGCGCTTTAGTTATTTGCATCTTCATCAACTATCTATCTACTTACGAATGCTATTTTAGCAGAACAATAGTACAATTACATACCTACTCTTTACAAAGTTATTTTCTGCCACTCAATATAATCCTACTAATTACTATACGTTTCCTGTCGTTCTGCTGTGACACTAATTGCAATATTATGTAATCAGACAATGCATAGATAGAAAACTACATAATTATTAGACGTTACTCGGTAAATCAACCATAGTAGAAATTCTAGCTGACTAATACTACATTGGTCAGAATCATTTATATAAAAAATATTATTGTATATTATTATAGTACAATATTCTGTGAATGTTGTAGTATATTTACATTGTCTGTTAATATATTTATCATGATAAAAAATTGTTACCATGTATTCTTTATAATTTGTTTTTACAGATGAGAAACGAGAGCTTTGCCGACATCACATAAAAAGGATGTTTGTTGTCACTTCTTAAATCTTTTCCTTTTCTCGGATTTTGAGGGGAGACTGTGACATATACAACTGATGGAAATTTCAGTGAGAGGAAATTCAAAACTTTCTCGAGCAAATGCTGCCTTTGTTGCATTTCATCACATCAGTAGAATGGAATTCAAATAGATCCACATCTTTATATGCAAAGAGTTTATTCAGGAAAGTTTTTAGTCAAATCCTGTAGTCAGTCATCCAGTCACTTTGTCGGAAATTACTATCGGTGCCATTCGGTTTTTAATCAAAAAAAATATATATCTACATATATACTAAGTATATTCAATCCGCAGATTTGTTATTTTTGTTAATTTCTTTTTGAAAAGGCAATATTTATAATCCATTGTGAAAAATGTCTAGACTTTTTGCTGGCCAGACATTTTAGAATATAATATTTTATCTATGCAATGAGTCTATGTAATATCTGATCTGTAGTACAAGTAACAAAATGCTCTAGAGGCTTTTGACTTTGACAGTAGACTTTTGAAATTACTGGGGTGTCGAATGTCACTTCTAACTATTTTCGATAGTTAAAATGTTCTGTTATACGAGATTAGTTGTTATAGAATCATCAAATTATATTGCTCGAACTCAAGTATCTGACACTTCCCCAGGTATTTTTTACACTTTAATTTGTATACTCGAGTAATTTAGTTTAGTGTAACTTGTCTAATTGAATGAATTTCTTTTTAAATTGAAGAATGGAGGAGCGAAACTTTAGATCCTACTACTACGAGAAGGTGGGATTCCGAGTTGTGGAAGAGAAAAAATCTCTTGAGATACTATTAAAAGAAAAGCCTATCGATAGAAGTAAATTGACTCAATTTGCTCTTCGCTTTGCTGTGCCAGCCTTACACCGCAATTTACTGTGGAAATTGCTGCTAGGTAAGAAACGTTTACTATGCAAAAAATTGTATACATAATTACTTCTGATTGATATTAAAATTGAAAATAATTTTTCTCTTAGACATTTTGCCAGTCTATAGTGAGCAGCATAAATTCGTGACGGATCAGCAAAATGAGCAATGTGAGGATTTAACACACACTCTTCACGTTCTTCAAGTTAGTAAGCAACACACACCTAAATCCCATGTGTTGACTCTAATGAAATACTTAGAAGAAGGGAATTTAAGAATGGACTTCAACAATCAAGTAACTATTAAATGGCTAAAAAATGTTATCCCATTTTATGCAATAGCGAAACTTTTTCTGACTGAGTGCTTTTTACACCCGATAGCTTGCCAGTCGGGAAAGTCGTATTTTTATCACAATTAATCAAGCACTGAGTGATATTATAGACTGTGATTCTGCTGTTTACTGGATGTCGAAGGGATTATTTCGATTGTTGAGAATCTATAAGCCATTTGTTTCAGCTCTTGTGACTTACACCGAAAAGCTCTTACTAAAACAGGATGAAGAACTGTACAGGTGAATACATGAAAATATCCAGATCAAAAATATATTACAGACAGAAATTTATAGAGAAATACTATTTTAGGAATAATGATACTATACTAAAATATTATGTTTGTCGGAGAGACACTTTTGGTAATTATGATGAGTCAGGATTTTTGATTTTCACATTTTTACTCAGGTATTTAGTAAAGGAAAACATCTGGAAAGGGCTGCCATTGCAAGAGTGGTTTGAAAACTGTTTTGCCGATTTGCTACCTATTATACCGCTTCAAAAGTAAGAGTTTGCACAAATTGAAGTCTGGTTTACATTCATTAGTCCAGATTGTAGCATTTGTTCAAAATTCTCTCTTTTCTTCCAACAGAGTGTGGGATAAAGTCATCGGAGGCTCAGTTATCATAATGGTTTTTGTGGCGATCTCACTACTGTGCGCTTTAAGACAAATCATTTTTAACATTGAAACTGTCTCAGAACTGATTGAATCTACAAACCAGGTAGATTTTTATGAGCGCCATCTCGGCCGCTAATTTCCCGAAAAATATTATTTTCTAGAGCTCAGCAGATATAAATTACTGTATTTATGAACATAAAACGGAACAATTTGATTTCAGTTGACTGAAGCTTCGGCAGATTTGGTTGTGACAGAAGCCATTGAATTTTGGCAGCAAAATGGTAGTCCGCTAATGCCAGGTTCCAATTCAGACGGTCTCAAGGAGTTCAATAAACCTTCAGCCAAGCATTTGATGAAATCATAATTTTCCAAAGTTACAATTTAAGAAAGACTTTCTAGGCCACAGCAGCGTCGTGCCAGTCATTTGTGTGCCACATTTATAAATGTCTAACACAGAGATTTACTTTTTGTTTCAGTCGTAGGTCGTAGCCAATCATTTTCCTGGGTTCTACTAATATTTCAATTAGTGTGTGGTACATTTCCATTCCCCCTGCCGTGCAAATTTCTCCTTATGTGCGCGTAACTAATCTTTGAGAGTATAAAAAGAGTGTCAGTTTTCTGTAACTGTAATATCCGATATTAATTATAGAATTACTATATTATATAGAAAAATGTTCATCGTTAATCACCCGCTTAGCACTCGTGTGTAATCGACGTAAATGGAGTCATTATTTGTATGTACTCTCACTACAATCAACATACTGCCAAACTTGGACTGCTTTCTTGCATGGCACATAATTAATTAATGATGTATAATTGAAATATGTACGTTATGTACTACGTATATTCGAATAGCACAAATTTATATTCGCACCAACTATATGCAACTACATTGAGTAACAGCATGACCAATTAAGTGTACTTTATACAAAACTACTGATAAAGTAGAAAAGCTAAAATTTAAAGTAAATTACTATATTGTACATAAGGTAATAGTAATGATGTTTTTCTGCGATATTGATACAAAGACATCCCATTTCGAGATTCAGTTTGTTTACTCGTCAACAATAATGTGTTCCTACAAATTAACTTGGGTCATTATTATTAAATGCTTAATCCGGCAATAAATAGAAGTTGTGAAATCTTGGCTAATTGGTACTGTAGGTGGGTGATACGCTGAGCGCTGACATTTCATGCAATTACTTGACACTGGCGTTTCGTCAGTGTTATAGATTTCCCTCGAATTAAACAATAATCACACGTTTTGCATAAAACAATCAGAACTTAGAGATTTACATATATTAAATATCCTTCCTTATATGCGTACTAACAAAATACGTATTATGATATACGCTGATCCATACTGTAATTCCTTCCAAACTTTCAAGTTTAAAAATATTATTTTATCTTTAAACAATTGCTAGAACCATGTTCTTCAATTATTGATGTGCAGTAGTGCATTAAAACAAGGTCCCAGCAAATATAACATCTGCATTATTATTAAATGCTACTAAACTACTTCTAAATGCATCTTCCCATTTCTAATAAACTAGCACAAAGTATTGAGTGCGGTCTGACTAATTCAGCCTTTAGTTGTTTAAGTTTTTTGTTTTATTGTATAAATAAGCCACTGATATTAACTTGTAATAAGCCATAGTCAATGCAGTACATATAACCATAGCTAAACATATTAAAAAAATAAAACATTTTGTAATATACAGAGTTCCTGTATGTTAACCAAAATTGTAATATCTATCTATGAATTAGGTACTGGTCAAATAGAGACACACTGATTGGGTGTACTACGTAATAAATAAATGTCCTGCTGCATGATATTTAATGGCCACCCTTTGTGTTCTTATACAAAATATAATCTGCTGTAAATGTAATGCTAAAATATAATACATATTATACTTACCTGTACCAACAAATTGCAATGGACAAAAAGAGAATCAAGAATTAATAAAGAAGGTTACGCATTTATTTTTATTATGTGTAATTTATTTTATTCAATATCTACCAATATAATTTTTCTTAGCTCGTTCCTACTCAGAATCCCATTCTTTGACGACATACTATCACGTAGAATTGAAATTCAGTTTTAATAGTCAAGTATTTTATGAGGTTTTTATTCAGTGCAGTCAGTTTTCAATAAAACATTCATTACAAATTGATATTACGCAGAAACAAATAAATGTTAAAAATAATAATAATTAGTGTTCATACTAAACCCTTTAACTTCAACAATAATAATTTCAAATTCTGAACGAAAATTGGAACATCTGAGAGATGTAGAATAACATTAGTCTCTATAATATGGTGCAATAGTACCTGTGTTTATCTCTCACCTTATTTCAGGTTATTGATATTATATATTTAGGAGCTGAGCCCTTTTCAATGGGGGTGGATACAGAAAGTACATCCTTGTCATTCATATTTATTATCAATATGTAAATTAATATATAAATTAATATACATTTAAAAGGCTAGAGAAATAAAGCTTTTCCGAAATATTTTTTAATTAGTGCCCTAATTTTTAAAATGAGTTAAATGAGTTCTAAAACTAGAAAGACATGGGAGTTTACCTAAAGAATGATTGCCAGGAGACAAGAGGTATTGTGGGATTCGAAATTTGAACTGTTTTCCAAAAAAGCTTATTTTATCAATAAATTATGTATTGAGATATGTACACATCCTAACGCACTTCTGGTTCTTTTCTCCTGACTAATTAATACGAAATTCTTTACTTCGAGAGTCGTGGACCTAATTCATATAAATCAACCTCGAAACATATTCGAAATTGATGATATGTTAATGTACTTTACATCGCCCAGGTTGTAGCAAAATTATTTGAAACTCTACAGTGAGATTAAACATTTATTAGGTTCTTCCGACAATTTCTTACAAATGTTTTATCGTTGGACTGCATTCGGTTTTTTGCGATATCTATGCGCCCAATAACATTAAAGATGACGTGGACAAGAAAAAATGACTGCACTGGTGATTATGAAAAAGTTTATTAGAGCAGTATAACATAATGCCTCATGTAGCTGATAGTTTCAGAGAGAAACAACTTTATAAAATTACCTGAGTAAACATCACTTAAAGAATGTAAATATTCATGCAGTTTTTCTAAGAAATGTTTCTCAGTAAGAAACATTGAATAGTATTGTTGAAGTTAATGCCATGCACTTTTATTGTTTAAGGAATTGGGACAAATAACTTGTATACAATCTATGTTGCCTACGATCCAATTTTACCATTTAAAATAAAATCGCCTGGCTCTATATGGTTTCTTTTGATGTGAAGTTTCAAGTTATCTCGCCGGTTGGTTGAATATTTACAGGACTGACAGGAAAATGGCTTTTCATTGGAATGCTTCATACAATGCTCCTTTAGTCTTTTTTTGTCAGAATAGCAGAGAGAACAGACGGAGCATTTGTACGGCTTTATTCGGCTGTGCGATCTCCGATGTCTTGCCATTCCACTTGCAGTATGAGCTCTAAGAAAAATTCCAATTATTAGTATAGCGAATAGTTAAATTACATTTCAATACAAACTTTTACAAATAGTTTTATTTGTTGAGGCAATAAGTTAGCTCTGTTTATGGCGCACTCATTAAAAAATGCTGCCCTTCAGAAACTATTTTTAATGACACATAGTTATGAACATTGTGACAGTTACCTGTAGCAGCAACTGTCGCATGCGTATGGTCTTTCATGTGTGTGTCGAATCCGAATGTGTTTCTGCAATGCTGCTTTCTCCACTGATGTGTATGGACAATCTTTGCACTTAAATTCTTTCTCCGAAGGGCTTGTGTGCTTTCGAGCCATATGCGTTTTTAGCTGATCTTCAAGAACACATCTGTACTGACAAATTAAACAGGAAAATCCCTCGACAATAGAATGTCCTTGTAGGTCTTTTTTGTGCTTCACTGCTACATGTTTACAGAAATTCGCTTTCTGGAAGCTTGTAAAGTCGCAGTAGTTGCACTGTTAAGGATTCCACAAAGCACTATTATGACCACTATGATTTACTTAGGAAATTAATTAAAAAAATCTCACCCGCAGCAGAAACTTTTCTGGTCGATGGCATTTTACATGCAAATTCAGTCCGCTTTTAGTTTTGAAATTTTTGTTACATTCTTTGCACGTCAGACTAAATTTTTTTAACGAATTTGTTTTTAAATTAAGATTAGACTGTTTCTTTTCATGCGTAACGCTACTCATTACTCATTAAGAATTTATGTAAAGTGTTAAAAAATCGCTTTGCGATACAAAGATCTTAACGCTTTTGTTTTTATAAATACTTTTCAGTTGTTCTGAAGATCATACGGAACTTTCTGTCTGGCACTGTCATCTAATATACGAAATTTTTGGTCACATGCGCTTTCCGGGACTTTTCTTGCGTCTGTGCTGCACGGAGAGACTGCGGGGACGTGTCTTTTTCGGATAGAGCACATTTTTCATCTTGCTCCGGGACTTGCTATACATAGGCATACTACATACAACGATCGTAGAAGTAGTAGTAGTATTATAAAAGTCCACAATTCTAAGATCTATCTATATATAAGGCTATCTCTGCTATTTACAACGAAATACAGAATAATTTGCTGAATGTTATTAATATATTTTTGACGAAAGTAAGCAAACCATTTGGGTGGGTATTATTGTTTTACAAAAATTGCAATCAGGAATTTCAACTTTTTTGAGATGATGTGATCAAAGACTTTACTGTAGTTTATTGACTAACCCCCACGATTAACTAGGTACCTATTATATGTTACAGTATAAATTATTTTATTATCATATTGTAGATGCTTTGATGCTCATGTAAAATTATTTAAATCGTCAAATTTTTTCTAGTGAAAGTACATTAAGCTGAAACACACGGAGACATATATTATAAAAGCCTAGCCTTAAGCAAGCTGACTAGAGTTATCTGAGCCCTGAGGTACTCATTTAATGACTCTGTTTGTTTATTTTTAGGGTTTCCAGTGGTGCTTGTAATTTTCTCCATTTTCATTTCAGTTAAATATTTATAAGAAAGGGACAAAATCATATAAAGATTTCTTTCTTTGGTAGGTGTTTGTTTCTTATGCCGAGATTAATTTACAAAAACTGATCGAAGATGTTTTGGACGTCTTTTCATGGCATTCTTATAATACCTTGGTCAGAGTAGGCGTGTCTATTAAGTACA